>JARYGA010010143.1:0-49186 GCA_030545235.1 Helianthus tuberosus
ATCGAATCTATCTAGCTTGGTCGAAAGATGAGGAGTACGCGTTAGCACGGGCGTGGCTCGACATATCGTAGGACCCCGAAGTTGGTAAGCGTTATAACAATATATTTGTTTTATTTTTTAAGAATATAACAATATATTTGTTTTATTTTTTTGTAGCAAACTATCAAACTTTACCCCTTTTTTGGAATAAAATTCACGAAACATTTTTTAATGCGAGTGGTAAAGTTGAGTATCGGGACAAAGATTCGATATCAAGCAAATGGAATGATATAAACCAGAAATGTCATCAGTTCAAAGAAGTTTTCCAATGTACGAAGGATAACTTGGGTAGCAGACAAAACGATGTGGCTATATTAACAAGAGCGTTGGAGGAGTACAACCAAACGAGAGGCGTTTTCACATACTTGAATTGTTGGGAGCTTCTACGCGTAAGTCCTAAATGGTCTAACGTACCGAGCATGACGACTATGGGTAGACGTAAAGCAAAACGGTCCAAAACATCATCCTCGGTTGATCCGGAGACACCCACTTCTAATGCTCGAAACGTCGAATTAAACATTAATTTGGATGATGACTATGAAGATATGGAGTTGGCCCGACCGCCTGGTAGAAGAAGTGGGAAAAAAAGGGGAAAGGCGGAGTCGTCTTCGGAAAAATTCAAAATGAAGCAAGATTTCAAAGAGATGAATCGACGCCAACAAGACATTCGAGACCTTGGTCATAGGCGTTTGGAGACAATGCAAGAAAGAAACGCCGAAAACAAAAAAATTGTCGCGCTTCAAGAATCTAGGCAAATGGAGAAAGACATAGAATTTTTGTCTAAACCGATCGATCACCTCGTAGGAGACGTGTTGATCCTAGCGGAAATGCGTCAGTGAGATTCCAGGATCCGGCGAGTTTGACGGAGCTTTGGTCCCGAAACGACCGGTTCGGTGATAAGAAATGAGTAGAAGATAGAGAACGACACCAACCAGACACTTATAATCTGGTTTATATAAATAATCAAACGTTACAGCACCATAAAACCAGTTGGACAACATGTCCCATCTGGGAACCAAAAGCTTTTTCAACACAAGACCCAAGCATCCTATATATAGGCATGCTGACTTCGTACGAACCTACATGAGTGCCTTCGTACGAAGCTGCAATGGTCTTGGATATCAGTACGAACCCACAAAGTAGTCCCTTCGTACAGGATTACACTCTATTCTATACAATATTAAACACGCGCTCTATTTAGCTATTCGCACAGTGGCAGATATACAAAATATGCACCAACATATTCCCCCTTTGCTGTCACTGTCGAATCGTCACATTGAATACCTTGAGCCGTGTTTGTGTAACATCCGTCAAAATGGATTCCCAAAATCCGACCCGTTTTGAAAATTTTCGGGTTTTATTTTTGTATCCAAATATCCATTTCAATCAAAATGGTAGTAAATACACTCATATGCACATATGTATATATTTAGGTATACGAATTCATGAAATATATACCCGTCATTTACTTATACATAAAACATATATATCAAAATATATATATTCTCCTCATATAAAAAGTTCATTATAATTTATAACCATACAATTATTATACATTAAACATATGATTTAAGACTGTTGATGAATAGTGATTCCAAGTTTTTTTTGTTAAATACTATTTATTGGTTTTATAATAGTATTTAATTAATCATTTAATTTGATTGTTTCCTAATAATTACTATTATATATTATTATATATTTATTTTGGTCAAAAATTATCGAAGCAATTAAGTGATCAAATTAGTTAAGTGAGGTAGTGTGTTAAGAGAGTGTGTTGAAAATATGCTGATTAAGTTGTTTGCAAAAACAGTTTCCAAGATACGGCTCAGGATATTGAGCTGTATCTACGATCAAACTATGAGCAAAAAGTAAAGGGGGTGACACGAGATATACGAGGAAAGCCCTTGATCAATCTGGATCGCCGGCACAAAACCTCGGGAGCTGACAATCGCAGCTGCCTTGTTCTTCTTATTGCTTTAAACGTCAGGATACAGTGCAGGATATTGATCAGATCGCTAAGTGTTACAATACTTTTTGTGAGAGTGAAAGTTGCGAGAGTGAAAAGTGTTAGAAAGCAGTGAGTGTTGTTGTGTCCTATTCGATCTGATTTATCCACCTATTTATAGCTAGTAAACGAAAACAAAATCTCCTATAAGTATGGGATGCCTTCAAATATTCTTTAGTAGCCGTTGGAGACCAGGTTAAGCGGGTTCAACGTCCTTCTTTGAACAACTTAGAGCGAGTCTTCAGGAGAAGAGGTCCTCAGGAACGTTGCAAGCTTGGATTCATATTCCTGCACATAATCCGTTAGTGATCCTCAGGATATCATCCAGGATGTTACCAATATCCTGAATGAGTATCCCGGGCATGAACATATATCATGAAACTAAGATATAACTTAAGATATTCCCCAGGATATGGGCTCAGAATTTCACCCATAACAATTGTCCCCAAAAATGTTACCGTTAGGTATCCTGATACTAACGGTTACATTTTTTTACGATAAACGAGGCAATTAAGAGATTAGACTCATGATGTGACCGCTTGTAACCGTGCAGCCTATATTTACTCATTGCTCCCCTATATCATCTCATGCTTATCCCCATTTAACCTTTACCGAAGAGAAAAAAGGTAAATACTTCTCTCTCTCAATTCCAGCTTCTTCTTTCATTCTGCTCAATATTCCGGCGACAATATGGCAAGGCAGACAAGATCCGGCTCCAGCGATTCTGCTCCCACGTTTATCCACCAGAATATTCTCCAAGATCCGGAGAAGGAAATATGCACCTTTGACAGTGCACACTTGTCAGCCCTTAAAACCTCCGACATCTTCCCGAAAGGGACGGTATTCCGGCCATTTGATCGGGAAATCCGATCAGATATGGTTTCCGACGAGTGGTTATGCTTCAATGCTTTTCCTTTTACCTTAGGGTTACAATTTCCTTTCTCGGACTTTATCACCGAGTTCTTTAATGTTACCAAAATATGCTTTTGTCAGACAATGCCGATGCTCTGGCGAGTTTTATCTGTTCTTGACCTGATCAAGAGAAATCATATTCCTGACCTCTCTGTTCATGACCTCCCCCTAGCATATGGGCTTAGATGCCATGGTTCCTGTAGATACTTGTTCTATTCTACCTCCGACGATCCGCTGATACTTCGTGCCACCAGGAATGAGGAGAAATGGCAATCCAAATTCTTCTTTGTAAAAAGAGACTCAATCCCTGGTGGAATGGAATATCCTGTGAAGTGGTTGAGAAAGGATAGGATTTAGGGTTCTAGGATGATCCTGTCTTGTATCCTGCTTTATATCTTGAGCTAATCAACTTTTTTATTGTCTTGTACACAGCTGATTTTAGGAAGCTTGCACCTCCCCTAGCTGATTCACAGAAGAGAATTGACGCTATCAGACTCCTCCCAGAGGCTGAAAGAAGTTTTAATCCGTCTCCACCATCTCCAAGCCCTTTTTCCAGTGCAAACATGTCTGGTAATGATCCTGCACGATATCCTCCATACATGTTTTTAGTTGATATATTTAGGAAAGAATTTCACTCCCTGTATGCAGACTCCAACAAAGTTCCAATCCTCCTTGATCTTGACCAGCTCGACAGTTACCCCACTCCGGTTATTGTCAAGAAAGAGACTCCTGCCGCTACCAGCTCCAAGCCGCTCCTGGCTTCTAAGCCCAACACGAGGACTCGTGCTTCCACCGCAAAAAAAGGAAAGGTTCCGAAGTTAGTGCCCCAGGCTCTGAAGGGTTCTCCTATGAAGAACTCAGCTTTTCTGACTCCTTGGAGCCGATGACATCATTCCTTAACAAGGTAATATCCTGCGACTATATCCTGCACATATATCCTGATAGGATATCCTGACAGGATATCCTGGTTAATATATTTTAACTCATACCTGAATTTTGACGTACAGGGCCTCCAACATCTGCTCCACCTTTACACCGATGCTTGCAGCACGAACGCGTTCCAAGAGGCCAGGATCAAATAGCTCGAGACCACCGTTGCCGACCAAGGGGCCATTGCCGAGGTGAAGACTCGGCATTACGAGGACAAGCTGAAGAAGGTCACCCAGGATGCTGAAATCAAACTGGCTACCGTCCAAATGGAGCATGAACAGGCCATGGTCTTTTTTTCTGGAAGGGATCAAAGCCTCTGCCATTGTCTCTCTGCTACAAGCTCGCATTAAGATGGCTTATGAGGCCAAGGAGACAGGCCTTGAGTGCCCATCCTGGCCGGTTGAATCCTGGGTGGCAAAACTGAAGGAGCTTGGAGGCAAGGCTGTGTCATATCCTGCTGAAGCTGGTGAATCCTCTAAGTCAGCAGAGGTGGTGGACAAGGCTGGAGAAGAAAAGGATGTTGGGACGGATGCTGCTCAGGATGCTGGGGCTGAGAAGACGGAGAAGGCTGGTGAAGATGCTGCTGTGTGAGGGAATTTAAGTGGGCGATGATGGATATTGATGCCTAGGCCGGAGCCCACTTTTTTAAATTTGATCGTTGGTCTGTAACCCCAAAACAATTTACTTTTTCTGCACTTTACTTTTCCTGCATTTGAACAATATGATGGCCAAAGGTGGAGGGATCCTGAGTTTCAGGACGAAGCCCTTGGTCATCAATGTTAGTATGCTTTACTTTTCGGACAATATAACAGTTGGAGGTGGATGGGTCTCAGTTTGAGACAAAACCTTCAACTGTTAAGTACATATGGTATGGGACTAATCGTGCTTTTGGTGGATGGACCTTGGTTTGTGGTGAAACCAGAAGCACAACTTTTGATAATATAACTTTCTTTCGGCTTTATTTCTGTTGTTACTATTTTAGTGCATAAATCTTACTTATGAAAATAGTTTAGTTTGGACAATTTTGGGAACACATTGTAAGAATATCCTGAGAGATATCCTACCCAGGATACTGCCTCAAGTTATCCAAATAAAAAGGAGGGACCATACCAAATATTCCCAGAGAGTCAATTCCAATCTTCAATCACAGGGATGTCCCCAGTGCGCACTTATAAGTTTGAATCCATCCTTTAAATTGTATAATGTATGTCCCCTGTGTTCAACATAGGAATGTAAACATAGTTATACTTTAGCTTTACTGAATAAATCCTGAATATCCTGGGGTAAACCCTTAATATCCTGGGATGAACCCTTAATATCTTAGGGATAAACCCTTAATATCCTGGGGATAAACCCTAGGGGTGTTCAGAATTCGTTTCGATTCGAAAAATTCGATTCGAATTCGATTCGATTATCAAGAATTCGTTTCGAGTCGCAAGAATTCGAATTCGAATTCGATTCGATTCGAGTCAAGTTAATCAAATACGAATCGAATACGAATTTACAATTTTAAATTCGATTCGATTCGAAATTCGAATAAGAATTATACATGTATTTTTATTTTTATATATATAATATATATAATTTAAAATTTAATACATATATAAATTAATTGGGCTATATAAAATTACCCATTTAAGTTATTACTAAGCCCATTACATATGATATGGGCATATGGCCCATGACATGATGAACCATCAACCAAATACCATATCTATTATTCGAATACGAAGCGAATACGAATTGAAGCGAATTTATTCGAATTCGATTCGAATTCGAATTTTTATTCGAATACGAAGCGAATACGAATTGAAGTTTTTATTCGAATTCGAATCGAATAGTATGTGTCTTATTCGAATTCGAATCGAATTCGAATTCAAGAGAAAAAAAAAATTATTCGATTAATTCGATTCGAATAATTCGAAAATTCGATATTCGATTCGATGAACACCCCTAATAAACCCTGATATCCTGGGGATAAACCCTGATTTTCATGCGCTACAGGCGGGAGTGTATAAACTCCAAGACTTAGAAAGGTGAAAACCTTTAAACTTTAGAGAGTATGAAAATACTCTTTTGTGAGAGAGGGTGATCAATCCTCATATACCTTGAGGATCCAGGATATAGCCAACAATAACGAAATTGTCAGCCACTTTTACATGGACTGGTCCCGATATCTTGAACTATCACTGGATAACTTGCGCTCCAGGCGGGGTGTTTAAACCCAATTCGAGAGAAAGGTGAATACCTTTAAACCTGTGAAGGGACCAGGATCCCTTAATCGTGAGAGAGGGGGCCAATCCTCTAATCTTTCGAGTTATTCTGAGTGTATATCCTGGAGTATATCCTGCAAAACAACCTTAAACTAAGGTGGGTGTTAGCTTGGCTAACACCCCTCCGATGCTTAAGTCAGTATTGGGTTCGAAAGAATAAACTCAAATATATTGAAAAGAGATAGAATGCATACCATCCTGAGTTAGAAATTAAATTCTAAACTCACTTGAATAAACTCAAATATATTGAGAGATGACCTATTCTACCCTCCTCGATGATCGTGAAGCGTCGCAAAGTAATCGCATATTCGAAACGAAACCCGGTTATTGTATCGCAAGTTTGAAATATGGATATGTATATACGACCCAATGTGACTAATTATACTATATATACAAAAATATGGATGAAAATGCGTACCCAAACTATCGCAACGCTTAACGATCGAAACGGAACGCCAAAACTCAGCTCACCGGAGGCGTTTGATCGAATGGCACTTCGATCGAATGGCCATCCGATCGGACAGCCAACCGATCGGACAAGCCATCTGATCCGATTCACTGCACTACCTCTTCTCCTCTCTTGCCTATAAATAGCACTTGTCACATCACTTAAACAGTGATGTGACAGCTCCCACACGACCAGCACGCTTTTGGGCTATCTTCTCTCGATTTCTCGTGATACTTGTAAGTTACAACTCAAATCTTGTACTTCTATGATCTACACGCACTTCTTCATCATTCTCTTCTAAATCTTAACTTTTAACCGTGAAATCGATAGATTTGAGGTGTTCTAGGGTGATGTCATCATGAAGTTCTTATGAACTTCATGTGTTGGCCTCATTCCACCAGGAACAACTCAGATCCGAAGGATTTCCACAAGAATAAACAACATTTTCACAACAGATCTACACATAATCAAGAATAAAAGGATTGAAAGATGGTTTTCCAACTTTCTTTCAACTCTTTTACACTCAATGCACTCAAGACCGATAGAATTGGAGCTTGTACCGACCTTCTACACATTCTTAGTGTCGTGTTGGTTCAAGATCTGGTTTCTAACAAAGAGACGACCGATTTCGGGTTAACCAAGAACGACCATCACGAATCAGTAAACCGGTCAGATTTGGGTGATTCCTGTCCGATCGGGTCCCCTGGTTCGAGATGGGGTTTCTGTTGTTTAGCACGTCACAACACCGTCTCGATCAAAACCCCCAAAAGCCTTCAAAGTTAGTCAAGTGCCAAGGACGACTAGGTTGTTTGGATGGATTGCCGTCCGATCGGACAGGCATCCGATCGAACAGGCTGTTGTCCGAACAGACAGGCTGTTGTCCGATCTAACAGGCTGTTGTCCGAACGGACAGGCGTCTGATCGGACAGGCGTCCGATCGAACAGGCTGACGTCCGAACGGACAGGCTGACGTCCGAACGGACAGGCAAGCCATCCGGACGGGCAGGTAAGCCATCCGAACGGTCGGATTACACCTTGGGTTCCACAACTTGACTTTGATTTCAATAATTTGGAGTTGAACACTGAACGGACTACCACCCGACCATGTGGTGTTTAGACTTGAACACTTAAACAATTGTAACACCTCGAAAATTTATGTCCAATAATGTATCAATACGTCTCATAAGTTTTAAACGTGTAAAAGATTACCTTAGAGGGACTAAAGTTGACAAACAAAGAAAGTATGTGAATATAAAGGTTCAAAGTGTCAACAATGGATAAATATACTTTACTGTAACCCTACACGATGTTTATACTCTTAAACGAATGAATCATGGATCATACGAAGCTAGTTGTGAAAGAAAGTGAGAGATTACAAACTACAGGGGTTAAATGTGTCAACATGTTTAAAGTACACCTCTAAGTGACCTTTTAGCAAACCCGAAGCTATGTAACGATAAATTATACTCACTAGAATATGTGGTAAAAATTTCACCAAGTTTCGTTATCATATGAGAAAGTTATGACAATATTCGTATACGAGGGATTGAAAGCGTCAACGTTGAAATTTATGACTTTTCGGGTGATCACAAAGTTAACCAAGGACTTGCCAATGTTTAAACATGTCATGGATCCCTTAAAAGCAAGGTTAGAGGGCCAAAAGAGCAAGAAAAACACTTAAAACCACGTTAGAAAGGACCAGGGGCTGAATTGCAAATTCTGAAACTTGTTTGGCCTGTTGCGCGACTTTTAGACGCCCCGCGAGGGGCCTTACGCGGCCCGCGAACAAGCTGCCAGCGAACAAAAAGGTTAAGTGCAGATACTACTCGAACTAGGCTGGCTTTCTCCTAGTGTCCACAATAAGTCTCGCAAGCTTGGATGTCATAAAACTGTTGAACAATGTCTCCTTTTTATTTTGATCCGCCTGTGGATCTGTTTCAACTATTTGTGATACTTATTATTACAATTTATTAAAGTTGAAATGAATCTATCTTTTGCTTCCGCTGTGCATTTATATATTGTGTTGTTTGACTATGATGATATCAACTACGTCACGATACTCCCCACCGGGCCCACCGGTAATACGTGGAAATATCGGGGTGTGACAGGTTGGTATCAGAGCCAACACTGAGTAAATTAAACACTAGCCTTTTGTGTTTAATCTCAGTTACACAATTGCACATTCCTCGAATTTTCGAGTCTAGACAAAGAACATAGGACAAATCCTGATTTTTGTTTTATTTTGTCTTTTATATTATTCTTTGTTGTTATCTTTGTTTATGTTGACAGGTCTAAATATGCCACCAAGATTCTTCAGAAGGAAGGGAAAATCACCTGTAACAGGCCACGACCAGGAGGCCGGGCCTTCTCAAAGGCGAACCTCACCTGTCCCCATTAGCACCAGCCCACAGGGAGACTGGAGGGCGCACCTGCAGCCAGCGAGGCGGTCTGTCTCGTTAGCTTCGTCACCTTCTTACTTACACTCCTTTGGACCCCACTCCGAAAACGAACTTGAAAACCCACAACCTTCGTTTATCCCTCTCCAGTGGTCCAACTCACGCCATTCCTTTGACAACCCGTCTCAAATCTTCCGAAGCCGGTTCAACCCGGCAAACTACCTCGACGAACCAGTGGGTGTTAACCCAATGGGACCTGAAGATCATTTTTCTGGAGATCACGACATGGACATGGACAAGGATACCAACCCTACTGAACCACCGACCGGTACCCCCACACATCCTTTTGAAATCTCTGACGGATCATCGTTCCATGGATCACCTTACCGTGGTCCAGATAGCTACCAAGCAAGGTTCAACCAGTGTGAATGGTATTTCACACCTTCTTACCATTCAACGCCTCAGCAGCAGCAATCGGATCCTTCTAGGGACTCTCGCTTTGTGGCAGTTACACCGCCACCACCACCACCACCACCTCAGCAGCAGCCTCCTGAGCCGCCGAGGCGAAGGAGAACAAACGCACGGATGTTCGTCAAGGAAGAGGAGTGCATATCAGCACCCCCCCAACCATCGAGTAGCAGCCACTATCCGCCGCTCCGAGAAGACCAGCAGTTTGGGGGACCTTCAAACCCCAACCCGGAAGTGAACTCTGCACATGTTGTACCACCACCTTTGGGTTTTGACAACCCAATTCCCACGTACACTGGCCCAGCAACATATAATCCCTTCGAGCAGCCGGCTCACTCCAGTTTCAACTATGCGGAGATCGACCCATACCTGGCGGCGTGGAACTACAATGCTCTTAACCCCGAAGGACCATACGGAGCTCCTTGGGGAGTTGGATACCCAGCTTATGGGTACCAACAGCAACCGTCTCTTCGACCTCCACATCAGCCGCAGCCGCAGGTACCACGGTTTTCCCCGCCTGAGCGGGAGGAAATTCTCCAAAGATTGGATCAGGTTGAGCAGCAAGTTCACAGAGATCGCAGGGAACAACAAGGTTTCTTCAAGGGATTAGCAGGTTTAATAAAAGGAAAAAGCAAGAAGGACCATTGAATCCTTCAAATTGTTGGTTGTATTCCCTTGTTTTTAGTTGAGCCCCTGCGTGGGCCTGTTTCTGTTTTAACCCCTGCGTGGGTATGTTTTGTTTGTTAAGCCCCTGCGTGGGCAAGTCTTTTATTTTGACCCCTGCGTGGGTATGATTGTTTGGTTAGCCCCTGCGCGGGCATGTTATTTCATTTAAAAGTTCCGTTCAGGGCAGACTCGTATTTTAAGTTCATGTGGTGAAATGGTTAGATTTGAATTTCTATTCTTAGTTATATGCATGAACAAAAATATAAAATAAATAATAACAATATTTTTACAAGATCTATCATTATATTAAAAATGATAAAATCTAAAGGGACAAAACCTAGCCTTTGTGTCATTGTAAGACAGGGCCAAGATGGTAGTTCCCCAATTAGATTAAGATCCTTATTAACATCTCAATTTAGGATTTGTTCTGCGTTAAAATTTAAATAAGAATCTTAAAAGGTAAAACCTAGCTTGTATGTCATTATAAGACTTGGCCAATATGGTAAAACCTGTTTAAAAAGATTCAAATCTCTGTTAACATCTGCAAACATGTTAACATTCTTGGCTAATGTGATCCGCAAAATCACGCATGCCACCCTTACATTAAATTAACCCAATCCTTTATTATTAATTAAACATCCGATTGGGATGTAATGCCTACGGGCTATAATTATTGTCATATAAGACAAAAGACAGTCGTAGCTTATAAACTCCATGTCAAGAAAGGTAATGAACCTTGATTTAAACCTTAATAACTGGATCCTATAAGATCTTGATCTAAAATTTAGAAATGTCCATGTGACTAGGCCTATTGTGCCATTATTATATTTTATTCTAGGACTAAGGGTTACTAATGAAATGTCCCAAATGAAATTTCTTGACAAATTAACCAATATGGTTTAATTACCATTGTTAATAAATTATCAAGATGACAAACCTATTATAATTCCTTAAATGAATCATTGTCATCATTTTATGTAGCAATCCAACTACATGGCCGAGTCTGAGGAGGTCAACAGTCGGCCAATGGAGAATCATGACGCCACCAGGATCAATATAACTGGTGCAGAACTCCAAGTATTAATTGACAATGTTGTCACTAAAGCCATAGATAGGCAGTATAGTGAATCGAGTAGTACTTGAAGCAGGACCCAATCAGCACCCCTTTCTAAGCCAAAAATACATTCTGAGGCTCATAGTAAGCCACCCTCTAAGCTAGATAAGCCAAAGAAGGATGATGAAGATCATCACTCCTCGAACCAGCAAAGTGTTCCGTCAAAGAAGATCGAGCTTAAACCGAAACCGCGTGGTAAGTCCTGTACTTATAAATACTTCGTCTCATGCAAACCCAGAGACTTTACTGGGGAGAAAGGAGCAGTTGACTGCATGACATGGTTGGATGAAATGGATACCGTGGTTGATATCAGCGGGTGCGCTGATAAGGATGTAGTAAAGTTTGTATCTCAATCGTTCAAAGGTGAGGCCTTAGCCTGGTGGAGATCGTTGATTCAAGCAATTGGGAAGGTTCCACTATACAATATGACATGGGAACAATTTGTTGCCCTCATCAAAGAGAACTACTGTCCTCGGCATGAGGTTGAAAAGATTGAGTCAGATTTTCTGTCATTGGTAATGAAAAATCTGGATTGCCAAGCTTACCTTACGAGCTTTAATACAATGTCAAGGTTGGTTCCTTATCTTGTAACCCCGGAACCCAAAAGAATAACTCGTTTCATTGGGGGTTTAGCCCCAGAGATTAAGGCAAGTGTAAAAGCCTCTCGGCCAGCTACATTCAGGTCTACAGCTGATATATCCTTGTCCCTCACACTGGACGCGGTCAGAAAGAGATCGCTGAGGAACACGGATGCCGAGAAAAGGAAGCGTGAAGATGACAATTCACATCAGTCAGATAAGAAACACAAGGGAAACAATGACCACAAGAAAGGGTCTGGATCTAAGAAGGATGGGCATCAATCTGGAGATAAGCCCAAGTGTAAGGTTTGTAAGAAGCACCATTTTGGGAGGTGCAGACTCGAGTCGAAATCCCAGTCACAGCCAAGGGCATGTG
Source organism: Helianthus tuberosus (assembly GCA_030545235.1). NCBI lineage: Eukaryota > Viridiplantae > Streptophyta > Magnoliopsida > Asterales > Asteraceae > Helianthus > Helianthus tuberosus. The sequence continues at coordinate 12,206 of JARYGA010010143.1, forward strand.
GGATTTGCAAGTCTTCTGAGAACATGACCTTAGACTGTAAGAAAATCAAGGATGCTACGTGCTATAGCTGCAATGAAAAAGGACACATCAAGTCCAATTGCCCAAAGATCACCAAGAAAACCGAGGATGGGAAAAAGACCAATGCTAGGGTCTTCAGGATGGATGCAAAGGAAGCTGTTCAGGACGACAATGTGATCACAGGTACCTTCCTCATAAATGATGTTTATGCGAGAGTGCTATTTGATTCAGGAGCTAATAAATCATTTGTAGATAATAAGTTTTGTAAGTTACTGAATTTACCTGTTAAAGCCTTAAGTGTGAAGTATGAGGTGGAATTAGCTGATGGAACCATAGAAACCGCCTCAACTGTGTTAGATGGATGTGTTATATCCATTAGGAACCACTCTTTTCCTTTGTCCTTACTTCCCTTTAAGCTAGCCGGTTTTGATATATTGATAGGTATGGATTGGGTATCGCATAACCAAGCCCAGATTGTGTGCAACAAGAAGCAAGTAGTAGTCAAGACCCCGTCTGGTGAGCCACTTACCATTCAGGGGGATACCCAGTATGGATTTCCTGAGCAAGTGTCTATGCTCAAGGCATGTAGGTGCCTGAAGAAGGGTTGTGTCATTTATATGGCACAGGTTACTATTAATGAGCTGAAACCTAAGATGGAAGACATCCCCGTCATCTCTGAATATCCTAAAGTTTTTCCTGAAGAACTACATGGTTTACCACCAGATAGGCAAGTGGAATTCGGAATTGACATCATCCCCGGAGCAGCACCTGTTGCTAGAGCACCTTATAGGTTGGCACCCACATAGATGAAGGAATTGAGGACGCAGTTAGATGATCTGCTAGCCAAAGGTTTCATTAGACCTAGTTCATCTCCTTGCGGAGCGCCGATCTTGTTTGTTAAGAAGAAGGATGGATCGATGCGTCTGTGCATCGATTGCCATGAGCTTAATAAGGTCACTATCAAAAATAGGTATCCTTTGCCCAGGATCGACAATCTGTTCGATCAATTGCAAGGGGCAAGCTACTTTTCTAAGATCGATTTGAGGTCAGGCTATCATCAATTGAAGGTTAAAGATGAAGATGTTCACAAGACTGCATTTAGGACGCGTTATGGCCATTGCGAGTTCCTAGTGATGCCTTTTGGGCTCACAAATGCACCTGCCGCATTCATGGATCTCATGAATCGCGTCTGCAAGCCCTACTTAGACAAATTTATCATCGTCTTCATTGAAGACATTCTCATCTACTCGAAGAACCAAGCTGGCCATGAGAAACACCTTCGCTATATTCTTAAACTTCTACATCATGAGAAACTCTACGCCAAATTTTTGAAGTGTGAGTTTTGGCTTCGAGAAGTCCAATTCCTTGGACATGTGGTTAGTGAGCGTGGTATCCAAGTAGATCCCGCTAAGGTGGAAGCAGTTATGAACTGGCAAGAGCCGAAGACGCCTACAGAGATTCGTAGCTTGCTAGGTTTAGCAGGATACAATAGGCGATTTATCGAAAACTTCTCAAGAATTGCAGCACCCCTGACGTTACTTACCCGCAAGAAAAGCAAGTTTGACTGGGGGCCTAAGCAGCAAGAATCCTTTGATATTTTGAAGCAGAAGTTGAGCAACGCTCCAGTGTTGATGTTACCTGAAGGAATTGATGAATTTGTAGTATATTGTGATGCATCACACACCGGTATGGGCTGTGTGCTTATGCAGAAAGGCAAAGTCATTGCCTATGCTTCACGACAGTTAAAGGTGCATGAGAATAACTACACCACCCATGACTTGGAGCTGGGTGCCGTTGTATTTGCATTAAAACTATGGAGGCATTACTTATATGGAACCAAGTGTGTGATCTATTCTGATCACAAGAGCTTTCAACATTTGTTCAATCAGAAAGACTTAAACATGAGGCAGCGACGCTGGATGGAAACTTTAAATGATTATGATTGTGAGATAAAGTACCATCCAGGCAAGGCGAATGTAGTTGCTGATGCCTTAAGCAGGAAGGAAAGAGTGAAGCCTATAAGAATCAATGCCAAGAGCATTGAGATAAAGAATAGTTTGAACGAAAGATTGTTAGCAGCACATAAGGAAGCTGTGTTGGGACCTAACTATCCTGATGAAAAGTTAGGAGTAACTGAGGAGCAGTTATCCTATGACAAGGACGGAATCTTGAGGTTAAATGGACGAATATGGGTTCCAGTATATGGAGGACTTCGGGATGTTATCCTCCAGGAAGCCCATAGTTCTAAATACTCCGTTCATCCTGGAGCTGATAAGATGTACCAGGATCTAAAGGCAAACTATTGGTGGATAGGCGTGAAAAAGTCTGTAGCTGCCTATGTAGCTAAATGTTTGACGTGTGCGCAAGTCAAAGCTGAACATCAGAAGCCGTCGGGTTTGCTACAACAGCCTGAACTTCCCACATGGAAGTGGGAAATGGTAACAATGGATTTCATCACCAAGTTGCCAAAGACAAGGAAGGGAAATGATACTATATGGGTGATAGCAGATAGACTGACTAAGTCAGCACATTTCCTACCCATTAAGGAGACTTTTAGCTCCGACATGTTAGCCCAATTGTACGTAGATAAAATTGTATCTCTGCATGGCGTACCATTGTCAATTATCTCTGACAGAGATACCAGATACACATTACATTTTTGGAAAAGTTTCCAACAGTCTTTGGGCACGCGCTTGAATTTTAGTACAGCTTACCATCCACAGACAGATGGGCAGAGTGAGCGAACCATCCAAACTTTGGAAGACATGCTTCGTGCATGTGTAATTGATTTAGGTGGTAGTTGGGATAACCACCTGCCATTGATCGAGTTCTCCTATAACAATAGCTATCATACGAGCATTAAGGCTGCGCCTTTTAAGGCATTATATGGTAGAAAATGCAGAACGCCTATTTGTTGGGCAGAAGTAGGAGAAGTTCAATTATCAGGACCTGATTTAGTCTTTGAAACGACGGACAAGATTGTCCAGATTCGTGACCGCCTGAAAGCTGCCAGGGATAGGCAGAAAAGTTATGCTAATAAAAGGCGGAAACCTCTAAAGTTTGAGGTTGGTGATAAAGTACTACTTAAAGTATCACCCTGGAAAGGGGTAATGCGATTCGGTAAGAAAGGCAAGTTAAGCCCGAGATATATAGGACCATTCGAGATCATCGAATGTGTCGGATCAGTTGCTTACAAGTTAAACTTACCTGAAGAGCTCAGTGGTATTCACAACGTATTCCACATCTGCAATCTGAAGAAATGCCTAGCTGACGAATCACTAGTCATACCACATACGGATGTGCACATAGATGAGAGCTTGAAATTTGTGGAAAAACCATTTTCGATTGAGGATCGACAGGTAAAGAAGCTTCAAAGGAAGCATGTGCCTATTGTAAAGGTCAAATGGGATGCCCGTAGAGGTCCCGAATACACGTGGGAGGTAGAGTCCACAATGAAAGAAAAGTACCCTCAATTGTTTCAGTAAATCTCGAGGTCGAGATTTCTTTTAAGGGGGCGAGGATGTAACACCTCAAAAATTTATGTCCAATAATGTATCAACACGTGTCATAAGCTTTAAACGTGTAAAAGATTACCTTAAAGGGACTAAAGTTGACAAACAAAGAAAGTATGTGAATATAAAGGTTCAAAGTGTCAACAATGGATAAATATACTTTACTGTAACCCTACACGATGTTTATACCCTTAAACGAATGAATCATGGATCATACGAAGCTAATTGTGGAAGAAAGTGAGAGATTACAAACTACAGGGGTTAAATGTGTCAACATGTTTAAAGTACACCTCTGAGTGACCTTTTAGCAAACCCGAAGCTTTGTAACGATAAATTATACTCACTAGAATATGTGGTAAAAATTTCACCAAGTTTCGTTATCATATGAGAAAGTTATGACAATATTCATATACGAGGGGTTAAAAGCGTCAACGTTGAAATTTATGACTTTTCGGGTGATCACAAAGTTAACCAAGGACTTGCCAATGTTTAAACATGTCATGGAGCCCTTAAAAGCAAGGTTAGAGGGCCAAAAGTGCAAGAAAAACACTTAAAACCACGTTAGAAAGGACCAGGGGCTGAATTGCAAATTATGAAACTTGTTTGGCCTGTTGCGCGACTTTTAGACGCCCCGCGAGGGGCCTTACGCGGCCCGCGAACAAGCTGCCAGCGAACAAAAAGCGCACAGCTGCCTGTTAAAGCTGTTAAACCAACTTCAAACACTTGTTTTACATACCAGGGGCTGCCCCAATGGTATTTCATGCATAGGGGGCACTTGTAAGCATCTCATATCACCTGTAGACCTCCTTGGCATGATCCTAGATGATCAAAATGACTATATAAGAAACCACTTAGTTGCAACACTTTGTTCATTCAATTGCAACTTCATTTCTGGAGCTCCTCTGATCAGCAACAAGCTTCCTAGTGATCCCTAGTCGTGCTTAGGACTCTTGTAAGTGTCCTTAACCCTTCCTAATTCAGTTTAGCTTGGTTAATTAGCTAAAAGTCAAACCGTCATAATTAAAGTTTGACTTCGAGATTAATTAAAATTTGTTCAGTTAAATCTCGAATTAAAAGTACCTATAAGTAGGTATTTATGTGGGTAATAAACCCTTAAAAGGGTACTCTCTGATTCCCACTCTAACTAGGTCAATTGTCGGGTCAAAGTTAACTTTAATAAGTCAACAGAATACTTATTTTCAAATTAATGCATAATTAGCAATGTAGGGTCCATGCAACCTGTTTTATCATTAATATAACTTGGTAATTAATGTAAGAACATGTCTAAACATGTTCAACCCGACAATTTTCAGTTTAAGCTCGGTTCGGGACCGAAAGTCGCATAGTTTGACTTCTGCTTTGACTTTCAGTTCTGACCCGTTTGAGCATAGTTTAGAATTGCTTTAGAGCTTTATTTGGACCAGGTCTCATGTTAGTATAACCCTCTGTGATTATACAACTTGGTTCAATAGTTATCCGGTTCATATGCATGTTTCCGTTAAGTGCTTAAATGTTGACTATTATGCCCTTTTGACTATAAAACGTGATTTTTGAAAAAGTAAAAGAGTAGAAACCTTAGTTACTGATTTATAAACTTGCACCTAAAATTTGACATCAGTTTGAGGTCTAGATTAAGAGTTATGCTCATTAGCGTAATTAGAAAGCTTTTTATTAAATAAACGGCGTAATTAGCATATAGCCTATCAAAACCCGATTTTTAATACCAAACTTTTTACCCACTGATATAAAATAATATTTTGAGATTTTTAAAGATTTTTATATAATTTTTGGCTGAGCATAACATAGGTCTCTAAGCTTGATTCGGTAATTGTCAGTTTTGCCCTTTTGGACTTTAAAATGAGTTTTACAAATAATTTTGATACCAAACCTTTTGCTACTGATTTGTTATGATAAATAAAATATTTTGAGCCTTCTGGAATATTAAAACTATCAGCTTTCTATATAAAACCCGGAAATAGCTCCAAATCGCCTTTTTAAGCGTTTTTAACGCATATCATGTATTAAAACTATTTTAGACATATAAGGTTTGATACCTACTGATATTTTAAGTATATTTTTATACTTTGATAGTAAGCTAAAGTTTTAAACTCAGAATTTCAGTTTTGACCTTATTAGCCTATGTGAAATTACCAAACTACCCCTAAGGTGCATAGTTTGGTTTTAAATGATAAATTTCACATATATCTTGTACCTTACTGTTATAACTTATTAAATTAAGTATATTTACTAAATAAATCAGACCTGTAACTCAGATTACTAATTAAACTCTTTTATTGTGACACTTCGGGTTTTCCCGAGCCAACTTTCGTCTTTAAATGAATGTATGTGCATAGATATAATATTAAATGAGAACTTGTTATTTATTGTTGTGCATTATGTGATCTTTTGATTGTGTCGTGTGTATTGTGTATGTATATATATATATATATATATATATATATATAAGTGTGAACCGAACCGAACCCGACGAGTAAACAAGTAACGATATGGGCCGGTTGGGCCGTAACCTTAGCCCACCCGGAAACCCCCCTTACCCACTCGAGATATATAACCGGCCACCCTCACAACTTGCACCATTTGGAAACATCACTCTCACACTCCCTCATCTCACACACTCTCCCTCTCTCTCTCTCTAAAAACCACTAAAACCCTAAAGTTCTAACATCAAACTCACCTCCTCTCCTCTCCCTCTCTCGGATCAAACCGGCTACAACAAAGGGAGCTCTCGGATCATCTCGGATCATCACTCGGAACTTGGTTCATCAATCTCTTGTACTCCTCCATCTAACCGGTTAGTGTAGTGTAGTTGTTTGACTTAAAATGATGGTTCATGATGCACAAACTATTTGATTTATTGGATATTTGATTGAGTATATTGCTTATTTGATAATAGATTGTTGTCAATGTTTGAATGATAAATGATGGTTAGTATAGGGTGTTCGGAGTTTAGAATAAATGTTAGTATAGCATGATATGCATTACCATTAAACCGATGATTGTATGTTATGTTGTATGTTTGTTCAAGTGAATGATAAAGAATGAATATTAGTTATGTTGATGATGATTATGTGCTAGAACTAGGGCCGAAGATGATGTCTAAATTAGGATTCGACTTAGGATTGTGCTATGTTACAAAGGATGAATATATTTGGGTTGTTTTGAATGAGTGTGCATAATAGACAACTTGAATGTATGAAGAACAGTTTGAAGGCTGATATGAATATTCAAATATGCTTGTTTTGATCCATTTTCATGAGATATTAGACAAAGAAACATGTTATTGCAATATGGTTGGTTAGTACAAAATCTCATGAAAACAGAATTCTATTGGTCAGTACATCAGAGGTTCTAGAAGGTTTCTTGTGCACGTTTCCAAGGTTGCGACTCGAAACCGCCCGGTTGCGACTCGCAACCAAACCATGACAACTCAAGACCATCGGTTGCGACTCGAAACCGCCCGGTTGCGACTCGCAACCACAACATGACAAGTCGAGACTACGGCGGTTGCGACTCGTAACCAAGACATGACAAGTCAAAACACCGGTTGCGACTCGCAACCAAGACGTGACAAGCCGCAACCTCCGGTTGCGACTCGCAACTGTGTGTTCTCACCACCTGGTCTCGACTGGGCTGTTAGTTATTGGGCCCAAAGTGGATTAGCTGTGCATGATTGTTACTGTTTAAGTGGGCTGCGTGTTAACTATTAACTGTTGCTGTAATTATATGTTGAGCATGCTATGTGTTAGTTATGTGTAGATTATACGTGAATACTTGTACCCCAACTTGACCTATATTGGTAACCATGCTAGGACGTGGTGACCAACGTGATCAACCGGGTAATTAATCTACCGAGCAACCCAAGGTGAGTTCACAACCTAAAGCATGTATTCCCGGTGGGTTGGGAAACGAAACTAAAAACAACACTATCCCTTTATAAGGGATACAACCTACTTTCCTTCCCTTGTTATTGGGAACCTTTTAGTTAATTACTGTTTATACGGATTGCAACAAACGGCACTAAACGAAACTCTATCACTTAAAGTCCCTACTACTTAATACCGATTAGTCGCCGGGGCCAGGCGAACGGGTTATTAGTTGATAGCGCTATTTAGGTCTTACCAACCTCACACCGTGCCAAGGTATGGGATCGGTCGTGAACTAATGTACTCAGGCATCCGTCAATGATGATAGAACATTGACATCGGGGCACTCTCTTGCGGATACGCAACGGTCACCTAGTGTTCGGTATTGGAAAAACAGTTTAGTTGCTAACTTTTGGGGTAGCTCCCCATGGCATGTATAAACGGATAAATTAACTGGTGAAACAAGTTTTTGGTAATTAAAACTGGACAACTAGTGAACTCACTCAGCATTATTGTTGACCCCTTACTGCATGCTTTGCAGGTAACCAGTGACTGAGGAGCTGCTGCTTGGGAAGTGTAGTGGTCGTGTAAACCCGCGTGTTGGGCTCTAAATAATTTGAACCATGAACTTTGTTTAAACTATTTTATCTATGCTTCCGCTACTTACTTAACTGTTATTTGAACTTAAACATTTGAACTTTAAACTATGGTGTTTACTAACCAGTGCGGTTGGTGATCATCCTTACTATTATCCAATGCTCAGTATAATTGGTGGCTGGATCCTGGTCGGTCACGCCCTCAAGCGGACGGTACTCCGCAGGTGGAATTTGGGGGTGTGACAGATTGGTATCAGAGCCATTGGTTATAGTGAACTTGGTTTTAAAAAGAAGAGTCTTTTTGAGAAAAACCAGACTATAACCCGTGACTCGTGACGACACTACACTCCAAGGGCAAGACTCGACATACTAGACCTCGTAGCTCGGACATGCGTTTACTTGCTTGTTTATCTTATATTGACTGCTCTATTATACATACTAGTGTGCCTGATTAGATAGATACACCTCCCTCTTCTATCTTATTCTCGCTACGTTACGACATCACACTCATACTGTGTTTTCTGGTTATGAAGACAATGAGTGGACGCGGAAGAGGAAGTGTTAACATGACTCAGGCTCAATTCGCTAACTTGCTCAACACGGTGGCTGCAGCTTTCGCAGCTCACCCAGGAGGTAAACTCGTTGCTATAGGATGTTTAGATCCTACCCCCACATCGTCTTTTCACCTCTAAAACCTATTCGCTCCATTTCTCACAACAGGTCAGCCTGCGCCTGCGCAACCACGTGTTTGTACTTTCAAAACCTTCATGGATGGCAAGCCTCTCCCTTTCAACGGCACTGAGGGTGCCATAGGCCTTCTGCACTGGATTGAAAAGGCCGAAGCTGTCTTTGCTGTCTGCGAGTGTCCCCCTGCTAACTGGGTTAAGTACGCAACTGGTACGCTTGAAGGAAACGCGCTTTCATGGTGGAAAGCACAGATTCAGATGCTTGGTCTGGAAACTGCTAATGCTACGGCATGGGAAGATTTCAAGGACATGATCAAAGAGGAGTACTGTCACAGGGATGACATCCACAAACTCGAGAACGAGTACTATGCACTCAAGATGGTTGGGTCAGAGATTGAGACCTACACCAAGCAGTCCAATGACTATGCTGCACTTTGCCCAAACATGTCCCAGCCTATGTATCGAAGGGTCGAATTGTACATCAAAGGCTTGGTCCCAGAGATCCGGAGCCATGTGACCTCGGCCAACCTCAATACCATACAGCCTGTGGTTCGTCTTGCTCACAAACTCACCAATCAGGCTGTGGAAGAGGGCAAGCTGCCCCAGAGGATCGGTGCTACTGCTGGAACTTCTGGCGATAACAAGCGAAAGTGGGATGGAAGTCAGGGAAAGGATGCTAACCCCACTCAGGCCCCAGTTCAACAAAGGAAGACTGAAAGCAACAAGGGCCCTCAGCAACAGGGTGGCTATCGAGGAAACCACCCTAAGTGTAACAAATGTAACCGACATCACAGTGGGCCATGTGGAAAAGGTCAGTGTCAGCGATGCAACAAGATGGGGCATGAAGCCAAAGACTGCCGAAGCCAGTTCCCCGCTAGGCAGAATCAGCAACAACCACAGCAACAGCAGCAACAAGGAAACAACCGTGGATGCTTCAAGTGTGGAGCAATGGGGCACATGCGAAAGGATTGCCCTGAACTGAATCAGAACAACAACAATCAGGGTGCTGGGAACAATAACAACAATGCTGGAAATGGTGCTAGAGGAAAAGCTTTTGTGATTGGAGCCGGAGAAGCAAGGAATGACCCCAACGTTGTAGCGGGTAAGTTCCTACTTAATGATCGTTATGTTTCCATGCTGTTTGATTCCGGAGCAGATGCTAGCTATGTATCCCTACGTATTAGTAAGAAACTTAAGCTCACTCTTACGCCACTGAGCTCTAAGCACACCGTTGAAATAGCTAATGGTAGAAACCTCGAGGCCTCACACATAATTCGTAACTGCAAATTAGAGTTGTCCGGTCAGACCTTCCGTATCGATCTTTTCCCCATCATTCTTGGAAGCTTCGACGTCATCATTGGTATGGATTGGCTATCCAAACATCGAGCTGAAATCCTCTGCCAGGAGAAAGCTATTCGTATTCCCCGTCCCCCTGGCAAACCTCTTATAGTTCATGGCGACAAGAGCGGAGAAGTCACAGGCATCATTTCATTCTTAAAGGCCCAGAAGTACCTACGAAAAGGGCACACCGCTATCTTAGCACTCATTACCGACACACAGAAAAGGGAAAACAGGATTGAAGATTTTCCAGTTGTACGCGACTATCCTGAGGTATTCCCGGAGGAACTACCTGGACTCCCTCCTCACCGTCAGGTCGAATTTCAAATCGAGCTAGCTCCCGGAGCAGCGCCTATAGCTCGTGCACCTTATCGATTAGCCCCCGCGGAGCTCAAGGAACTTTCTACTCAGCTACAAGAACTTTTGGACAAAGGTTTTATCCGTCCTAGTTCATCACCCTGGGGAGCCCCAGTGCTCTTCGTCAAAAAGAAAGACGGCTCATTCCGAATGTGCATTGACTACCGCGAGCTTAACAAGGTTACCATCAAGAACCGCTATCCACTTCCCCGTATCGACGACCTGTTCGACCAGCTGCAAGGGTCGAGCTATTATTCCAAGATTGATCTGCGATCGGGTTATCACCAGCTGAGAGTCCGCGATGAGGACATCTCTAAGACTGCTTTCAGAACCCGCTATGGTCACTACGAATTCCTTGTTATGCCTTTCGGAATGACCAACGCACCTGCAATCTTCATGGATCTCATGAACCGAGTATGCAAACCCTACCTCGACAAGTTCGTGATCGTATTCATTGACGACATCCTAATCTACTCAAAGAGCCAAGAGGAGCATGAACAACACCTACGTCTTATTCTCGAACTTCTTCGCAATGAGCAACTGTACGCCAAATTCTCGAAATGTGATTTCTGGCTTAGAGAAGTCCATTTCCTTGGACACATCGTCAATCAGGAAGGGATTCATGTTGACCCCGCTAAGATTGAGTCCATTAAGAATTGGCCCGTACCTAAGACTCCGACCGAAGTTCGCCAATTCTTAGGATTGGCGGGATACTATCGAAGATTTATCAAGGGATTCTCTAAGATCGCTCAACCACTTACGACACTCACTCAGAAGGGTGTTGCTTACAAGTGGAGTAATGCTCAGGAATCTGCCTTCCAGGAACTGAAGAAGAACCTTTGTAGTGCTCCTATCCTCTCCTTACCCGAAGGTACCGACGACTTCGTCGTTTACTGCGACGCTTCTATTCAAGGACTTGGCTGCGTATTGATGCAACGCGAGAAAGTTATCGCTTACGCCTCGCGACAACTCAAGGTCCACGAACGGAATTATACGACGCATGACTTAGAATTTGGAGCTGTGGTCTTCGCGCTCAAGCTTTGGAGACACTACTTGTACGGCACCAAGTGCACGATTTACACTGATCACAAGAGTCTCCAGCACATAATGGGACAAAAGGAGTTGAATATGCGGCAACGCCGATGGGTCGAACTCCTAAATGACTACGAGTGTGCAATCAAATATCACCCAGGCAAGGCTAACGTGGTAGCCGATGCCCTCAGCAGGAAGGAGACCAAACCCAAGCGTGTTCGTGCCTTACAGCTCACTATCCACTCAAACCTCCCTAATCAGATTCGGAATGCTCAGGTTGAAGCATTGAAAGCTGAGAACATCAGGGCCGAGTCCCTACGAGGATCGAGACAACGAATGGAACAAAAAGAAGACGGCGCCCACTACGTAGCCGGACGCATATGGGTTCCGCTTTATGGGAATTTACGTGACCTTGTGATGGATGAAGCTCATAAGTCCCGTTACTCGGTACATCCAGGTTCAGATAAGATGTACCACGACTTGAGGGCTACCTATTGGTGGCCTGGCATGAAAGCCCACATAGCAACCTATGTCAGAAAGTGTTTAACCTGCGCAAGAGTCAAGGCTGAGTATCAGAAACCATCAGGCCTACTCCAACAGCCAGAGATCCCGCAATGGAAATGGGAGCAGATTTCCATGGATTTTGTTACTGGCCTGCCTAGGTCTCAGCGAGGAAATGACACCATTTGGGTAATAGTGGATCGCTTAACTAAGTCTGCACACTTCTTGGCTATTAAAGAAACAGACAAGTTCTCTACCCTAGCAGAGGTATACTTAAAAGAAGTGGTCTCGAAGCACGGAGTGCCTACCTCTATTATTTCTGATCGAGATGCGCGTTTTACTTCTGAGTTGTGGCAAGCCATGCACAAATCTTTTGGCTCACGTTTAGACATGAGCACCGCTTATCACCCGCAAACGGATGGGCAGTCTGAACGCACCATCCAAACCCTCGAAGACATGCTTAGGGCTTGTGTGATCGATTTTGGCAAGAATTGGGAGAAGCACCTACCGTTGGTGGAATTCTCCTACAACAACAGCTACCACACCAGCATTCAGGCAGCACCCTTTGAGGCATTGTACGGCCGTAAATGTCGATCGCCTCTCTGCTGGGCTGAGGTTGGTGACAGCCAAATCACAGGCCCGGAACATGTAGTTGACACCACAGAAAAGATTGCCCAGATTAGGCAACGCATGGCGGCAGCTCGTGATCGTCAAAAGTACTACGCCGATAAAGATAGGAAACCGCAAGAGTTCCAGGTTGGTGAACGGGCTCTACTTAAGGTCTCACCCTGGAAGGGTGTGGTTCGTTTTGGAAAACGGGGCAAACTTAATCCAAGATATGTCGGACCCTTTGAAGTTATCGAAAAGATCGGTACGGCCGCTTACAGATTGAATCTGCCTGAAGAACTGAGTGCTGTGCACAACGTCTTCCACGTGTCTAATCTGAAGAAGTGCCTGTCAGATGAAACACTCGTCATTCCTTACAAGGAACTTACTATTGACGAACAGCTACACTTTACTGAGGAACCGGTTGAGATCACGGATCGTGAGATCAAAACCCTCAAACGTAGCCAGATACCCCTCGTGCGAGTTCGTTGGAACTCACGCCGTGGCCCAGAGTTTACCTGGGAGCGGGAAGACCAGATGAAGCGCAAGTATCCCCAGCTGTTCCCAAATGAAACCCCCAGCACTGAAGCTACAACTGAATTTCGGGACGAAATTCCAAACTAACGGGGGGATGATGTGACACCTCGTTAAAACGCTCTCACTTTTACTAGCTTGTCAGTGGCTGCTCTAACTTTCGGGACGAAAGTTCTTAAAACTTGGGGATAATGTGACACTTCGGGTTTTCCCGAGCCAACTTTCGTCTTTAAATGAATGTATGTGCATAGATATAATATTAAATGAGAACTTGTTATTTATTATTGTGCATTATGTGATCTTTTGATTGTGTCGTGTGTATTATGTATGTATATATATATATATATATATAAGTGTGAACCGAACCGAACCTGACGAGTAAACAAGTAACGATATGGGCCGGTTGGGCCGTAACCTTAGCCCACCCGGAAACCCCCCTTACCCACTCGAGATATATAACCGGCCACCCTCACAACTTGCACCATTTGGCAACATCACTCTCACACTCCCTCATCTCACACACTCTCCCTCTCTCTCTCTCTAAAAACCACTAAAACCCTAAAGTTCTAACATCAAACTCACCTCCTCTCCTCTCCCTCTCTCGGATCAAACCGGCTACAACAAAGGGAGCTCTCGGATCATCTCGGATCATCACTCGGAACTTGGTTCATTAATCTCTTGTACTCCTCCATCTAACCGGTTAGTGTAGTGTAGTTGTTTGACTTAAAATGATGGTTCATGATGCACAAACTATTTGATTTATTGGATATTTGATTGAGTATATTGCTTATTTGATAATAGATTGTTGTCAATGTTTGAATGATAAATGATGGTTAGTATAGGGTGTTCGGAGTTTAGAATAAATGTTAGTATAGCATGATATGCATTACCATTAAACCGATGATTGTATGTTATGTTGTATGTTTGTTCAAGTGAATGATAAAGAATGAATATTAGTTATGTTGATGATGATTATGTGCTAGAACTAGGGCCGAAGATGATGTCTAAATTAGGATTCGACTTAGGATTGTGCTATGTTACAAAGGATGAATATATTTGGGTTGTTTTGAATGAGTGTGCATAATAGACAACTTGAATGTATGAAGAACAGTTTGAAGGCTGATATGAATATTCAAATATGCTTGTTTTGATCCATTTTCATGAGATATTAGACAAAGAAACATGTTATTGCAATATGGTTGGTTAGTACAAAATCTCATGAAAACAGAATTCTATTGGTCAGTACATCAGAGGTTCTAGAAGGTTTCTTGTGCACGTTTCCAAGGTTGCGACTCGAAACCGCCCGGTTGCGACTCGCAACCAAACCATGACAACTCAAGACCATCGGTTGCGACTCGAAACCGCCCGGTTGCGACTCGAAACCGCCCGGTTGCGACTCGCAACCACAACATGACAAGTCGAGACTACGGCGGTTGCGACTCGTAACCAAGACATGACAAGTCAAAACACCGGTTGCGACTCGCAACCAAGACGTGACAAGCCGCAACCTCCGGTTGCGACTCGCAACTGTGTGTTCTCACCACCTGGTCTCGACTGGGCTGTTAGTTATTGGGCCCAAAGTGGATTAGCTGTGCATGATTGTTACTGTTTAAGTGGGCTGCGTGTTAACTATTAACTGTTGCTGTAATTATATGTTGAGCATGCTATGTGTTAGTTATGTGTAGATTATACGTGAATACTTGTACCCCAACTTGACCTATATTGGTAACCATGCTAGGACGTGGTGACCAACGTGATCAACCGGGTAATTAATCTACCGAGCAACCCAAGGTGAGTTCACAACCTAAAGCATGTATTCCCGGTGGTTTGGGAAACGGAACTAAAAACAACACTATCCCTTTATAAGGGATACAACCTACTTTCCTTCCCTTGTTATTGGGAACCTTTTAGTTAATTACTGTTTATACGGATTGCAACAAACGGCACTAAACGAAACTCTATCACTTAAAGTCCCTACTACTTAATACCGATTAGTCGCCGGGGCCAGGCGAACGGGTTATTAGTTGATAGCGCTATTTAGGTCTTACCAACCTCACACCGTGCCAAGGTATGGGATCGGTCGTGAACTAATGTACTCAGGCATCCGTCAATGATGATAGAACATTGACATCGGGGCACTCTCTTGCGGATACGCAACGGTCACCTAGTGTTCGGTATTGGAAAAACAGTTTAGTTGCTAACTTTTGGGGTAGCTCCCCATGGCATGTATAAACGGATAAATTAACTGGTGAAACAAGTTTTTGGTAATTAAAACTGGACAACTAGTGAACTCACTCAGCATTATTGTTGACCCCTTACTGCATGCTTTGCAGGTAACCAGTGACTGAGGAGCTGCTGCTTGGGAAGTGTAGTGGTCGTGTAAACCCGCGTGTTGGGCTCTAAATAATTTGAACCATGAACTTTGTTTAAACTATTTTATCTATGCTTCCGCTACTTACTTAACTGTTATTTGAACTTAAACATTTGAACTTTAAACTATGGTGTTTACTAACCAGTGCGGTTGGTGATCATCCTTACTATTATCCAATGCTCAGTATAATTGGTGGCTGGATCCTGGTCGGTCACGCCTTCAAGCGGACGGTACTCCGCAGGTGGAATTTGGGGGTGTGACATTTATAACCTTTTAAATGACCAAAATGCCTACGAGGCATAGTTTGAGTTTAAATCCATTTCGGGCATAATAGAAGATATCTTACTGATGTCACAACATATTAAAGGCATGTTAACTTAGGAAACCTGTATATGGCTCTTGTGGTTACTCGTTACGCACTTTTCGCGTTCGGATCGGCTTATGTAACTAGTTTGCACATATTAGCCGAAACGGGTCAAACCTTATCATTTTTGTCTCAAAATCCAGAATGTGTTTAGTTTACCCATATTATACAAGTCCTCAAACTTGTCGGGTCTAAATCACATTCTATTCCGGTCTTCGCTTATTCATGCGTTCGAACCGTATCTTCCTTTAAAAACTAACCGGTCTAAGCTTAAGCTTAATTAAAGACCCGTTAGGAATCTAATAGGTTATTATAAACCTTTGTTCCAGAATATGAGACCTAGTAAAAGCTACACGCACTTGCTATTTGTGATTTATACTTGCAAAGGTAAATACTTTTAACTTATTTTCCCTATACGGGCTTGGGGTATGGTATATAAAATACCGCTTGGTCGGGCATTGAATCTTTAATCGAATAGAGGTTAAACCATTGATATGCTCCGTTTGGAAATGTTTTGTTTGCTTAAAGCCTTTAGGGGGTTAATGACCATGTCCCGGATATCCTTGGCATCATTTTACGAAATGGCCACGACCTAAGCACGGGGTGTAGGCGTACACCCGTCAGTGCCAAAATAAATAATGTGGTGTGTCTATTGATCTTTAACCTGGTTCAAACCAGGCTACTGAACGCATAAGAAACATGTAATTCTTTTACAAGATTATATTTAAATAATTATCCCAAGTTATAAAAAGTTTTGTGCCATGTGAATTCAAATCAATTTTATTAAACTTTTCAAAATGAGTCAGTTAAATTGTATTTACCAGTGTAAACTGACGTATTTTCCCAAAAAGGTTAAGTGCAGGTACTACTCGAACTAGGCTGGTTTTCTCCTAGCGTCCACAATAAGTCTCGCAAGCTTGGATGTCATAAAATTGTTGAACAATGTCTCATTTTTATTTTGATCCGCCTGTGGATCTGTTTCAACTATTTGTGATACTTATTATTACAATTTATTAAAGTTGAAATGAATCTATCTTTTGCTTCCGCTGTGCATTTATATATTGTGTTGTTTGACTATAATGATATCAACTACGTCACGATACTCCCCACCGGGCCCACCGGTAATACGTGGAAATATCGGGGTGTGACAACAATTTTCAACATATTCAATACAAACGGATTGTTACCCGACCGGACTACACTCCGATCGAGTGACAACTGCTGTGAACTTGATCTCACTAAAGTGTCCACCAATCGGGTCATCGCCCGATCGAACAGTCGTTCGATCGACCAACCTGAAAGGTAGAGATACTTCCCTGTTTTCAAAATGCTACAACGAAAACTTCAAAAGGCAACCATCATACACAAACACATCCTGCCCGAAGGAGGAAACAATCCACTCGAAAGGTCACCCGACCGGATGACCGTCCGAGCGGATTGTCACTCGTTCGACCGGCCATCCGATCGGATTGCCATCCGATCGGAGTACTGTCCGATCCTTTGACACTTTACACCGACTAACGCACCATCGCAATATAGTTGTTATGGATTCTCTTGAGCAATCTGATTCGCCTAGTGCCGCGCCCCGATGTTTCCGCCATCGGTTGGGGTGTGACAGATTGGTATCAGAGCCATAACTATAGGGAATTAGGCAAGACATGACCTAGTCTGGGTCAATGTCTTAGAAATGACCTAGTCTATAGTCTAAGTACCAACGGGCCGACTCGTACGAACCCAGTAGGGTTTGTATTGGGCCCACTTGATGCTCTCGATCGAAATTGCTAAAAACTACAACTTTGTGTGAACCCCGTGTACTACAGATTCACACGAAGAAGCCTTTCCTAAGGCTGAAATACTACTTAGCCTTTCCTAAGGCTGACACAATGCACACGTTTTCGAAAATACTCGCATAACGAAACCGAGTGATCCAGTCGAGACCAGGTGTGAAAACCAAGAACTCTCGATGAGATCGTTCACTCAGCGCATTTTTTTCTAGCACGAGAACCTTTCATCGAGCTAGGATTGACATCCACATCTCGACAAAAGACTCCATTTCGAAATCTAGTGGAACTCACGAATTTATTCGAAGAGTATAACCACAATTAGGAACGAAGTTGTTAAGTCAGGGGTGAAACCCGTATCTTAATAAACCGTTCCACTCTCTAAAATGGTTTTCGAAAAGCTCTCACCAAGGACTCGACCATAACGATGACTCAAGCCACGCGATGGCTAGGAGGACGAATGCCATGAGTTGCATCCCAGTGGAAGCATAAGTGTTCTAGGTCAACACGCGTGCAGGAACTTGTTGGGTATAGTTGGGTTACCTTGGGTAGTCGATGCCTAAACACCCGAGGCACTCCGATTAATTTTACTAAGCCTACGACTCACCGGTTTTACGCTTTAATGAACTTAATTACGCTTCATGTGTTTATTTTACGCCTTATCGATTTCTCAATTTATCAATTTTCGCTCCTTGTTTTACAAAAGCACAACTCGCACAGCCATCGCAATCTAAAACGAAGACCGAATGATCGCAACAAAAACTAATGTCTAATTACTCGCTCTCTCCCTCCCATCGCGACCTCGCGTATTCTACACCAATATGTATGTGGGTAAGTATAAACTACAACTATTTATATGTACAAAACAAATCATTGTGTGAGAACTTAGGAATCTCGTGTCTCCTATGTGAAATCTAATATATTATATGCTACAAGTTTTCATCGCACTCAATCGCATCGCAAACTCAAAAATCATTATGATCGAATCTCACTCCAAATATCTCTCTATCTAGATGCCTTCCAACGGCTCTACCTCGAGACGAACAGCTAGGAGAAGAGCCAAACGAAGCGCCGAGAAGAGGATTGCCTCGCTTGTGGCCAAGAAAGTGGCCAAGGTCATTCCTCAAATTGTCGCTCAAGTGCACTCTCTCAGCAACTCTCGAACCCCGGAAGACTCTAAGACAGAAGCGCCGCAATCTGCTTTCCTCTACAAACACTTCAAAGCCTGTGACCCGATGGATTTCACGGGTGAAGGAGGTGTATCCCAGCTACTCCAATGGTTCGACTCTATCGAAGTTACCCTTCGTCAGAGTGGGTGTCCCGATGGTTTTCGTACTACTTGCGCTACCGGAGTATTTCAATCGCGAGCTCTTGACTGGTGGATAGCCGAACACAACAAACGTGGGATCTCCACAGCTTACGCTCTCTCTTGGGATGAGCTGAAAGAGCTCATGAAGAAAGAGTACTGCCCCCCCCCCCCACGAAATCCAGAAACTAGAAGACGAATTTTGGAAAATCTAACAAGTCAAAGGTGACAATGCTGGCTACACCGCAAGGTTTAAACAGCTTAGCATAATCTGCCCAAGTCAAGTCAGCACCTCGGAAAAAGCCATCACGAAGTACATTCGCGGCTTGCCTGAATGTGTGGGCGATTTTATCGAAGCTGCAAGACCTACTACCATCGAAGAAACCTATCGTTTGGCCGCAGAAATCAACGACAAACGAGTCTTGGACAGATTCTTCTCCAAGAATCCTGTCAAGCAAGCTCATCAAGCAATCGTCATCGATTCATCCGAAGATTCTTCCAACGATTCTACCGACGATTCCTCTGAAGATTCCTCCGATGATATCTCCAGCGAATCATCAGACGAATCTGCCGACGACACCGCATCATCTCAGGAAGCTCAGCCCAGCCGTAAACGAAAGACCATGAGCCCAGACTCTACAACAACTGGACTGTCGCAACCAGAACCTCTCCGAGCAGCTCTAGTTCACTTGAAACGCGCCTACAACGGAGCTCATCCCCTGTGTTTCACGTGTACGTATCATCACCCGCCAGAAGCTAACTGTCCCTATTGCGCAAATTGCAACTGGTATGGTCATCTTACGAAGCACTGTCGCACGGGACCGCAGCTTTGAGGAATTTTAGCAACAACTGCAGTCTCCACAAAAGTACCCCACAACAACGTTATTTTGCTTCTAATGATTGTTGTAATAATACGAGTTATCGCCGTCAATTTCTTTTATGTATGGGAACTTATTATATCTCTCGACACAGGTGGATTCTATTTCCCCCTCATACTCGCACACAATCTAAACGCTAGCACTATGTACTATATAATGTATTTTACCCCTACTATGCGTTCTTGAGATAAGGTGCGATAAACGTGCAAGAATCAAATTAATCACGGGTGCACACGGGATTATTTTGGTTAGTGCATGGAGATCGAAGTGAGTTTCAATGATGCCTTAACATTCAGGGCATGGTTAAGCGTGGTGGATACGCCGCTGGTACTTCCTATATATAAGCGTCTTGACCATGTCTGACGAAGTGTGACATCTATTCACGAAACAGAGGCGTATGGTTGAAACATGACGGTGTTTCGCCATGCTAACCGAAGTTTTATGAAGAAAGTGCCATGTGGAGTTGGAACGTAGACCTATTATACTATTGTGGTTATTTTCGACACACTATACTACATCGCAAGGCGTAACAATCTCAATCGCAACTTAAGCGTGATCGCAAGACTTTTCGTAAGTCAACACGCTCGCAATCGCATTATCGCTAGAATCTATCTCGCAAATAGCAATCGCTTATTATGTGGCTCGAAATCTCAATCGCATATTGTGCGTATCTCGCAATCTCTACCGCTGGTTATCGCTTATTGTGTGAATCGCTATCGCTTTTGGCGTGCTCTCGCTTAATCGCTTATGTGTGTGTACCACCTGTTATGCATCGCTTATTACGTGTGTATCGCTCCATCGCTTATCGCTTACAGGGTATCGCTTGGTGTGGATCGCGTATCGTGGATCGCTTGACGAGTACCGCTCATCGCTCGTCGCTCTTTGCCTTAACGCTTCTCACACCTATCCCATCGCTTCTATATTCTTATCGCTTATCGCTATTTGTGTTATCTGGGTTATCTGCGTTATGAGTAGCACTCACGACCTCGTTTCACGAGACGAAACTAATAGGGCTAAGACATGGTGGTGTATTAGCCGTATCAGCAGACTTTCGTGGAAAAAGGGCATGTGGGCTAATGTTAGTTAAAATTGTGGTGTTGTTAAAACTGATCGAATCGCATGTCTCCATCGCTTGCGACGCATCAACTGTCGCTTATCGCTCGACGGTTGTCGTTGTCGCGTGTCGCTATCGCTCATCGCTCTTCGCTTGTCGCTTTTCGCTTGTCGCCGCCATTTTCGTTTACTATGCTTGGTGTTGGTGTTTGTGTTATCACTTATCGCATACAGCTTATCGCTTCCCGCACTCGCTCATCACTAAACTGAGCTCGAAAACGACTTCATCGCTCAGTTCGCCCTTTCATGACGTAATCCAACCCTTCTCGTTTGGATCGAGTCATCGCAATTCTATCTGTACTATGTCGACACGGATGACACTGCCTCACGAGACGGAAGCCATATGAATAAAACATGGTGGATACACCGCTGGTACTTCCTATATATAAGTGTTTTAGCCATATTGTAGAACTTTCATGGGAAAGTGCCATGCGGGGCCGACCCTAAATTTAAATTTTTGGTATAATTAAAAGGCTTTGTTTACATAAATTTTAAACTGACCTTTTCTTACAAAACGTTTTCTAAAAACTAATCAAAACCTTTGTACAAAACGAGATTTTCGTGTGACACTGGTGCGACAATCGACTCAAGCCAATGCCGTGTGGCGAGAAAATTTCGTACGACGAGCTTTGATCACTTTAAAATCTTTTAATAACCTAACAAAACCTTTCTCATCGTGCTGGTGTGAACATCGCTACAGTTAACGTCGCACCGTGAGGAGATTTTCATAAGCAAGTTTTTCCTAATTAATCGACTTTCAAAAAAAAAATTAACGCGTTGGAATCGCACTCTTGTGTGTGTGTTATCGCATTTGTTTATACGAATCGCCTTAACTCGTCGCTCTCGCTTAGCCTTCGCAATGCTCTCGCGCATTAGATTCTCAATCGATCGCTCGCTATCTCGTCGCTTATTCGCTTACTCGCTCGCATCAACTCTCGCGACCCTTCTTGTGGATTAATTTCGGGATGAAATTTCCTAAAGCAGGGGAGACTGTAACAACCCGCACATTCGTGCGTTGTCACTACTCGTTGCACTCGTTACGCCTAGCACCAGAGATTCGGATCCTAATGTGGCTATATCGCATATATCGCTAAATCGCAGTATTTTTCGCATATTTCGCATACTTTATCGCTATCACCTCACATTGCACTTGTTGAAAACCACGAAGATGTCGAGTGAGGACCAATTCTACCCTCCTTGATAGCCGTGATGTGTCGCAGTGCAACTCATTACTCAAAACACACATTAACGTTCACGATGACATTGGGAGAGGACCTATTCTACCCTCCTCGATGACCGTGAAGCGTCGCAAAGTAATCGCATATTCGAAACGAAACCCGGTTATTGTATCGCAACTTTGAAATATGGATATGTATATACGACCCAATGTGACTAATTATACTATATATACAAAAATATGGATGAAAATGCGTACCCAAACTATCGCAACGCTTAACGATCGAAACGGAACGCCAAAACTCAGCTCACCGGAGGCGTTTGATTGAATGGCACTTCGATGGACAGCCATCCGATCCGATTCACTGCACTACCTCTTCTCCTCTCTTGCCTATAAATAGCACTTGTCACATCACTTAAATAGTGATGTGACAGCTCCCACACGACCAGCACGCTTTTGGGCTATCTTCTCTCAATTTCTCGCGATTCTTGTTAGTTACAATTCAAATCTTGTACTTCTATGATCTACACGCACTTCTTCATCATTCTCTTCTAAATCTTAACTTTTAACCGTGAAATCGATGGATTTGAGGTGTTCTAGGGTGATGTCATCATGAAGTTCTTATGAACTTCATGTGTTGGCCTCATTCCACCAGGAACAACTCAGATCTGAAGGATTTCCACAAGAATAAACAACATTTTCACAACAGATCTACACATAATCAAGAATAAAAGGATTGAAAGATGGTTTTCCAACTTTCTTTCAACTCTTTTACACTCAATGCACTCAAGACCGATAGAATCGGAGCTTGTACCGACCTTCTACTCATTCTTAGTGTCATGTTGGTTCAAGATCTGGTTTCTAACAAAGAGACGATCGATTTCAGGTTAACCAAGAACGACCATCACGAATCAGTAAACCGGTCAGATTTGGGTGATTCCTGTCCGATCGGGTCCCCTGGTTCGAGATGGGGTTTCTGTTGTTTTGCACGTCACAACACCGTCTCGATCAAAACCCCCAAAATCCTTCAAAGTTAGTCAAGTGCCAAGGACGACTAGGTTGTTTGGACGGATTGTCGTCCGATCGGACAGGCATCCGATCGAACAAGATGTTGTCCGAACGGACAGGCTGTTGTCTGATCTAACAAGCTGTTGTCCGATCGAACAGGCTGTTGTCCGAACGGACAGGCGTCCGATCGAACAGGCTGACGTCCGAACGGACAGGCAAGCCATCCGGACGGGCAGGTAAGCCATCCGAACGGTCGGATTACACCTTGGGTTCCACAACTTGACTTTGATTTCAATAATTTGGAGTTGAACACTGAACGGACTACCACCCGACCATGTGGTGTTTAGACTTCAACACTTAAACAATTTTCAACATATTCAATACAAACGGATTGTCACCCGACCGGACTACACTCCGATCGAGTGACAACTGCTGTGAACTTGATCTCACTAAAGTGTCCACCAATCGGGTCATCGCCCGATCGAACAGTCGTTCGATCGACCGACCTGAAAGGTAGAGATACTTCCCTGTTTTCAAAATGCTACAACGAAAACTTTAAAAGGCAACCATCATACACAAACACATCCTTCCCGAAGGAGGAAACAATCCACTCGAAAGGTCACCCGACCGGATGACCGTCCGAGCGGATTGTCACTCGCAAGACCGGCCATCCGATCGGATTGCCATCCGATCGGAGTACTGTCCGATCCTTTGACACTTTACACCGACTAACGCACCATGCAACGCTTACGCTATCAATCTGTAATCAGGATAATCTCAGACGCGCTCCCTTCAATCCAACCAAGCTGTGTTTGCTTGCCGAGCACCGACTGTGAGTATACTTGAACCCTTTTTGCTTTTGCACTTTTAGGTGTAACATACGTTGATATCAAACCAAATCACATCAAATGCTTAAACTATTTATCACTTGCGAATGACCAATGTGCATAGTTATACGTGATGCTAGTTACATATGTGCTAGGACTTATACTCACGACGTCCCACCATGACTAGTATAGTACTATTGCGCCCGACGGGGTCTAGTTTAGCAATCGCGATCGAAGCTCGAGGACTTAGCTGGTAGTATCAGTTTTGTGAGTATATATGTCGTGTATTACGTTTATGTATGTGGAAATTCGCAGCTTTTATCTATTACGCTATTACATATCAAACCTGTATACTCGCCAATACGTTTTGTATTGACATTATTTTAACGTATGTTGCAGGTTTAGTCGCAGACTACCTCAAATCAAGCTAGGATGTCTAGAAACACACCTAAAATCTAGGTTGTCGGATTTGAATTGTTTGAGAAAACAGGAAATTCGTGACAGCTTATGTGATTGTAATTGTTTATTAGTATGGGATAATGAACGCATTAAATACTGTCGCAATATAGTTGTTATGGATTCTCGTGAGCAATCTGATTCGCCTAGTGCCGCGCCCCGATAATTACGCCATCGGTTGGGGTGTGACATGTGACATTTACGGTGGTAGGTTTGAGTCACAGGTGGGTTTGAGCTTGAGGTGGGTTTGAGACGGAGGTGGGCTTGAGACGGAGGTGGTTTTGGGTTTGACGGGGTGGTTTGCAATGGTGGTTTGATGGAATGGTTGGACAGGAGTTGGGGGGTTGTTGGCCAGAGAGTGAGGTCGCCAGAGAGAAGGAAGAAGAAAGTCAAATGGAAATGATGGGGACTCCAGGAGTAAATAACAAGTTATAGAAGGGCGTGAGAATGTTAAAGGGCCTAAATAATTGCAAATTGATGATTTTGCCCCCATCACGCGTTTGCTCGTTGTGTTATCAGTTAACTGAAAGAACTAACCCAGTTAGTATCAGGGACACAATATGTAGCGCTTTTATAAGGAGGGGACGCAGGCTTCCAAAATCTCGCTGCATGGACTCAATATGGCACCGCCTGATAAGCACAAGGATGCAAATTGCATTTTACTCTAATAATTATATAGTTGTTCTGAAACGATTTGATATTTCAACGATCATACATTAATTACCATCTAAATAGCAAGAACGCTCGAAAATTTTTATAGATATAACGGTAAGATCATGATACTAATCTTTAAAAGAGATGTAGTTTTTATGCAAAACTTGATTTTGTACAAATAAATGTTTAGAAATTATATATGTTGGTGATAGGTGAATCTTCTCTTTTTCCAAGTGTGTGAACTTAGAAACGGTTGTTTAAAAAAAACCTTATTTAGAACAAGCATGTTTCTTAATAAATAATAACTAGGTTAGAACCCCGTGTATTACACGGGTTGAATAAATGTAATTTTATATATTAAATAATAAAAAGTTATATCTTTATGAACCCCGTGTATTGTATGGGTTAAACAAATATAATTTTATATATCAAATAATAAAAAAAGTTATATTTTTAAAAACCATGTGTATTATACAGATTAAATAAATGTAATTTTGTATACTAAATAGTAAAAACGTCGTATCTTTAAAAAAAACCCGTGTATAATCGGGTTGAATAAATCTACCAAATAATAAAAAAATTACATCCTTAAAACCCCGTATATTACACGTGTTGAATAGATCTAAAAAAGAGTTATATCTTTAAAAACATGTGTATTACACAAATTAAATAAATGTAATTTTGTATATTAAATACTAAAAGTGTCGTATCTTTAAAAAACCCGTGTGTAGTCGGGTTGAAAAATCTACCAAATAAAAAAAAATATATATCCTTAAAAACCCCGTGTATTACACGTGTTGAACAAATCTAATTTTACGTAGCAAATGATAAAAAGTTATATCCTTAAAAACTTCGAGTATTACACGGGTTATATAAATGTAACTTTGTATAGTAAATAATAAAAAAAAAGTTATATATTTAAAACCCCCGCATTTTACACGAGTTGAATAAATATAATTTTGTATACCAAATAATAAAAAAAGTTATATTTTTAATAAATTTGGATAACATTTAATATTAAATTATTATTTATATATTTAATATAAGATAAGTAGGAAAGAGAGGTATTTGTTTTAAAAATATATTAAATTAACAATTTAGATTTAAGGATAATATTTTATTAAAGTATGATAAGATTTAATATTAATTTATTATTTATTTAATTAATATAAGATAAGTATAGATTTGAGGATACCTTCAATGACACGTGTTCAAAAATTGGTTTCTTTTATTATATGTATAGATAATAATGTAACCATTTGAAAAGGGGTTCGAATTAAATTTAATTTGATACACTTGAAACGTTATATAAATTCGTGTTTATGGAAGCCTCACATTATCAAAATTTTCTAAAACAAAGTGCTGTCTTGGTTTTTTGAAAGTCACCTTTCCAGATTTTTTGGCAAAAGCTTATGTTAATGATATTACACTTATTTCTGTTACTTTCAATGCTCAATTAAAGAATATTTTGTGTCTGATTTTATAATCATTTCGAATCACTACACACTTTTATTTAATCATAACTATTCCAATCCAATACTAGACTTTTTACTTAATAAATCATGATGGATGTTGTGTTTATTCTTACTTATTATATTATGCTTGATTTATATAAATCTAAACTATAGTTTTATGTGCTCTTTGTTTTTGTTTGTTTTTCAGACATTAATTGTCTCCAATCTGATTTCATCTGTTTTTATGTCTGCAACTGAAGATGTGGTCTGAAGCTCTGCAAGCTGAAAATATAAGACTGTTTGTTTTTTACTGTCTGCAAGGAGAAGAGAGAGGTCGCCGGAAAACTGGTCGGAGGAGAGGTACCTGGTCGGCGGAGAAGAGAGGTCGTCGGACGGCGAGGAGAAGAGGGAGGTCGCCGGAAAACTGGTCGGAGGAGGAGTGGCGGCGAGGAGAAGAGGGCTGATGTTTTAAACGTATATGAGGGAGGAGTATATTAGGGTTTTTGTGAAGATGTTTTAAGAAGAGAGTCCATAGCTTATTTTTTAAGATGAAAAAATCTGAGTTCAGATCTGTTTATAAAAAAAACAAACAGTCTTCAAAGGTAACTTCTGCACGCCTGCAGACATCAGCTTCCTTAAAGATGTTTTGAAAAAAAAAAAACAAACACCCCCTTTAATATTAAAAAATGAAAAAAAAATACATACACTTAATATAAATATATATAAAATATACACACCTACAAAAAGGCCAAATTGATGAT
Source organism: Helianthus tuberosus (assembly GCA_030545235.1). Taxonomy (NCBI): domain Eukaryota; kingdom Viridiplantae; phylum Streptophyta; class Magnoliopsida; order Asterales; family Asteraceae; genus Helianthus; species Helianthus tuberosus. The sequence continues at coordinate 39,420 of JARYGA010010143.1, forward strand.
TAAAAGAGAGTAAGTGAGAAAGGATGGGTGGTATATCACAGTTCCACTTTTGTAATAAAGCAACCACCCAATAATTAAAAGGCTGACATACCATTTCCTACATTTGGCTACTAAATTAAAGTGGTGTTTAATTAGGTTATATGTTACAGTTACACTGAAGGCTTTTATTTTACCGAAGTCTTCATGATACTTAGGGTGAAGGGAGTGGTTAAACATGTAAAAGTGGCAAATTTCAAAATGGACTAATTAGAGTGTGCCATGTCAGCAAGTGTGAAGAGTTTAAACTTTGGTGAAAAGTGTTGGCAGTGGTTAGACACTTGAAAGTGGCAAACTTTTTTTTTTCCTACCCCTCCACAAATCATCATCAGCCATCGGTTCCACCTCCACCACCACCGGTTCCACCTCCATCACCACTCTCCACCACCACCGGTTCCACCTCCATCACCACCGGTTCCACCTCCATCACGTTCACCTCCACCACCACCGGAAAAAATGGCGGCTGAAGGTGATGACGGTGTTTGGTCGGAAATAATGGCGGCTGAAGGTGGGTTTGTGGCTGAAGTCCAACGGTCACAAACGGCTGAAGTGGGTTTGTCGAATCGGTGAGGCATTGTCGAATTGGTTAGATTGCCGCGCGGGATAAAGGGGTGGCGGCGGTGTTGCCGCTCGGCAATCGGCTTTGCCGATGCCTTTGCCGCCCCACTCCCTTCACCCTTATGTCGTACGTAGTGGGGCGTGAAGGAGGAGTTTTTTTGGGCTATAGCGCCCCATAGCGTCTGCCACACCACGACAGGCGGCGCTATGGGGCTTCATCTTGATGCCAGCGTTAAGTCCATAACGGCGTGAAGGATTTGCAAACATTTCCCCCCACTCACACACATATATATACATACATATGTATGTATAATTGAAAGGGTTATTAATTAATTGAGTAATGACGAGGTAGGGGCATTATGACTACGGGCTCTAGTGATATAACGACTCATAAAGCCCATGTGTGATGTGCCACGACACGTGTCGCATAACGCTCACAAAGGAGCTTTATGACTACACATGGCTTTATGTCAATATTCTAAAAAAAATTGTGTTAGGAGAGTGGGGGTGGTATCACTTGCAAAAATTCCATCACTCACAAACATCCAATCAAGTTCCGCCATGTCATCAACCACTATTCTATCACTCACAATCTTTTTTTAGTGGCGGTGGTCATCACTAGTGATGGAATTCCATCACTCACAACTTTTTTTTTAATTAGAAATTAACAATAAAACACTAAATTATAAATTTCATTAAAATTAAAACATAAATTACATAGGAAAATAAAAAAACAACTAAACATTGGTTTTGATACGTTTGAGATTGAAAGGGTGGATATTGTTGGGTTTGAAATGGTGGATATTGTTGGGTTTGAAAATGTGGGACTTGGTCGGGTTCGTCTTGCAACCTAAAGCGCGTCGGCTCGCCAAGATTCGCTCGAACCTTGGGTCTTACAGGATTTTTCTTCGTACCCGAACCTCTTTTTTTCGATTCCGCACCTCTCTTGCTTGAACCTTCCATGTTTGTTGTAAAATTATTTAGATTGAGTTGGAGAATTTTTGAAATAAAATGGAGAATTTTTTGATTTTTTGAAGTGAATGGGGGGAATGGTTTGTGGATTTTATATAAAAAACCTTCAAAAAAAAAAAAAAAACAAAGCCCCAACGTTCATATTTTCCCCAAACAGTCAATTCCAAACGGTCCTTTTCCATTTTCCACGCGTGATTCTTTCCACGCGTTGATTCTTTCACGCGTTATGAAAGGTAGTGGCGGCGGTGTGCAATTGTGAACAACCAGTGATGGATGCTCCATCACGTACCATCCCCAGTCCCCTTATGTTTCATTCAAATTAATATTATTTTTACAATTTACTACCAGCATTCATATTTGATTGTTAAACGCCTTTAATCTTTTTTACGAAACTTGCTAATTAAATATAAAAATACGCATTTGTAAAATATTATTGGTGATGAAATGATGAGAAGCAAGCAATGAATGTGTGGATTAAAAGAGTGGAGTAATGGAAATACACAATTGAGAGTTTATAAAACATGACAAAATTATTCAGTAGAGTTGCTTGATATTTAAATTTATGATAATTTAGATTATGAACGGTAAACCAAATAATCCTAAATAATTGAATCACATTGCCGAGCTGGTGTTTTAATATAATTTTAAAGAAAATAAGCAAAACAGTGACAATAACATATTAATATCATTATATTGTTTTGGACAAAAATCCGACTCCTTTGATTGATATTTTCAACTAATTTACATACAAAAATATTTGTTTGTTGTTATACAATGTTCTTACATCTGGATCATATATATTTATTAGGTTTTCTTCTGAATTAGTGTAAGCATTATGCCTAGTGGAGATGGATATGAGATGATACCTAGTGATCCAAATTTAACGTTAAAAAAAATTTGATTAGAGCAGTTGAACCGTGAACTGGGCTATTTGCCGGTTTAGTTTGTTTGTACAGGTTGAACCTCCAACAGATGAACCGGCTATTCTTTTTTTTTTCTTTTTTTTTTTTTTTTACTTTGAAGCTAAATCGGTAAATCATGGACTGTGTCGAATCCAATATTGATTTTAACCAATGAACCAGTAGAGCAGCTGATTGGGTTTGTTTTTAAGCATTGGTTATACAAAACTTACCATACAAAGTTCATGAAGGAAATGTATATATGATTTTACAGTTCAATTCATTTCCAAATACTTTTATTACCGCGGGGAATATTTGTTATGAAAGACCAATTTTTAAAAGATATGTGTATCTTAACCTTAGAAGTTAATTACTTATTTTAACATTGACTGCTTGCCCAACTTTATTTATAAAAACTGTTTAGAATTTTACGTCTTAAAAGGTGATTTAAGATTAAAGAGTTTCACCAATGACTTTTTTTTTTCATTCTTTTAAGTTAAAGGTAAAGGTAAAGTAGGTATGATAATTATTGGAAAATTTCATAGCTACGAAATAACGACATGTTTTAGGTTGTATTATAGTAATAATTAATAAAAAAAATGCATGATAAATATAGATATAAGAAAACGTGTTGTATGAGTTAATCGTATAAATTTTATTGAAATTGTGAAACTATTACAACCTTCTAAATTACTTTTTTTCAAAGTTTAACTTATTGTAATTATAATTATAATTATAAATAAATTGAAATTCTAACTTAGAGATTGTCTCATGAAACTACTGTAGCTATCTCTCTTGACTCTATTTGTTGCCATGTATGCTTACAATTGTCTCATGCGACTAAACGCGCGTTTCAGTTGCTATTGGAACTCGGTGGTTGTCATATTGTTGTGCGTTGCGAAGGAAGTTAGTCGTCAAGACTTTTGTATATATACAGCGTGTTAGGCATTGTGTTTTATACAATATGTTTTAATTGTGTTTTATGCGATATGTTTTAAGCTTTGCGTTTTAGGAAATTACGTTTTACGCTTTTGTTTTAGGCGTTGTGTCATAAAATTTCGATCACCATTGTATTTTAAGCCATGTGTTTTACCAATTGTGTATTAGGCGTTGCGAGTTTCACATTGTGTTTTTGTTGCCACCAATACATCGTCCCCGGCGCAACGCACGGGGACAAAATACTAGTTTTATATTTAATAGGTACTATCCAAACTATTGAAGTAACTAAGAAACCCTACCAATTCCAAACGTGACATTATACATAAATGTATTGAAGGTAGGTACATTATGTGGGGACTATTGGGCTAGTGGTATGTATGTATGTATTTATGTATTGATATCCCTTTCGTATTAGTTCACATTGTGGTGTGACAATATTGAATGCATATCTTGGAGTTAATTTGGCGTCATTATATAATGACGAAACAAATTGAAAATGGTTTGCATATTATTAAAGATATCGTTTTATCTTGTACTCTATAGGTTCACTATGTTCAGACCCTCTAGTTTCAACTTGATATACTTATAGGCATGTTAGAATATGTTTTGCTTTCGTGTTTGTGATTCGATGTGCCCCTTGCCTTCACTATGGTCCACGTGCGACTGATGTATGCGCTCCTCCTTTGTTTTTATAAGTTGTTAGCATGTGGCATGATGCTAGCGATAGTTGTTATGTGTATCTTGTTCTTGTATTTGTGTGAGAAGGAAAGGTAGCATCAAAACTCTCTTCTTTGATTTCTTTCTTCCCTTTACTCACTAAAATTTTATAACATTTTCTCGACTGAAAAACGACATATTTTGAAAGAAGATCAACTGTCATTCAAACAACAAAACAAAAGTTTTGAACTATAGTTGGGAAGTGTAAAAAATGATAAAAAAAAATATGTGAATCCATATTCTTAAGAATTGATTATGATTTAAGGATTAGTCACTCTAAGGCTGAGTACATTTCCTGTGATTTTAGTGGTGAAAGTGACGACGACGACAATCAGATCATCGCTAGGGTCAAGCGGTTATGCGGGCAATTAAGTTCAAGTATTTAGGATCATTTCTAGAAAGAGATGTGGAGATATATAGAGACGTAGCTCACAACTAGGGATGACAAAAAAAAAAAAAAAAAAAACTCGAGCCCGACGGGTATATCCGAAACCTGAAGCATTCGGGTTGGGTATCCCCAATACCTAACGGGTATAGGACTATAAAAAATATTTCATGGGTATGGGGCGGGTATGTGATTAGGTGATACCCGACCATATTACCCGAAACTATATACATGTTTACCCGAACCATATACCCGAAATTTTTTATTTTTATTTTCCCTTAACTGGTGTTTAGTAATGTTTCATTCTAGTTGCTTCATTACTTAAAAATAAACACTTCTTTTGGAATATATACTTTTATGACATTACTTATATCTGTCTATATGCTAGGAAATACAAAATTGTCTTTCGAGGTTAATGTTATAATATATTTTAAAAATTTTATGGTGATGATGATATATATGTTATTTATCATAATTTGTATAGATTTTAAAATACATAAGTTATACATGAAAATCCCAATGGATATTTTTTGAAAGAACCAACTAGTATACTACCACGGTTTTACATGATACCCGCAAGTTTGCCTGATAACCAACGAGTAATATGATGAGTATGTGGAACCAGCTATTGGACTGAGATTATGTCACACCCCAACCAATGGCGGAAACATCGAAGTGAGACGAAAACGATATTGCAAGGGACTTCATAACACTAATTGTGACAGTATTTAGATAACTCAAATTTCATTAATACTAAAATGATAATGCACAGTTTCGAAAGGAAAAGTACAACAAGTTGCATATAATGAACGACATGAAACAAAATACATAAATTCAAAATCTGGGTGTGTTTCTACTCCACGCTAAATATATTTCTTCAATCATCATCATCTAGTTTCCTGCAACATGTATTAAAATAATGATCAACAAAATTTTGACGAGTATACAAGTTTGGCTACATATCATAATAGTGATTTAAAAGTTGACTCATATCCAACATGGTAAATTGCATACATTGTTACTATCATACTAACATGTGTTAACTATATGTCAAACCAAAGTGTACTGCAATCGTGCATACGTCGCTGAAACGACAAGGTTGTAAAATAGTTTACTTAAAAATACCACAAGAATACGGGTAATGCATTAATCCTATAGCGCTATAATTGTTAAGGTATGCTAGCAAAGTTAATGAGCATATAGGCACAAGTATACATAGCATGCGATAACAAGAATAATACAAGTATCATGTTTTAACGGATAGAGTGTGATTATAACAAGTTTAAACGTGGTTCGTGTTTTGTATAAATGTACATGTTGCACCCAAAATGAATAAAACGGAAAATGGGACCTAGTATACTCACGGCTTTGCGTATAAATCCCGCATACGTGAGTGATGCGTTGAGGGTCAAAAACACCGAATTTACCTTACATTGGGGAAACGGAGGTGTGTAAGTATTCGGATTTGGTAGAGAGTTCGGATTCGGAATTTAAGTATAGGAAAGTATAAGTACACGAAAATATATCTTGTCTAAATACTTGTATTGACACTAAGATTTTATGTGATTTCATAGGTCCTAATTTGCCCTTTAGAATCAAAACCGAGGATTTTAGAACAAACATAAAGTAACCTATGTTCATGACATATAACCATAATCCGGTTAACATCAAGAATTCGGTTAGTATATATTTTATATTATATATAATATAAGTCCGTCATGTATAATCATGTAAGTCATGTAATGTCAAGTATGGAGGTAGGATGATTAACATCCGTTAAACCTCATTGTATGAATTCACCAAAGCACAAGGTTTATCAACATAGTTGATAAACCCGGTTGGTCATGAATAACAAAAATGTAAACTAACTAGTTCATCAAGTAGCAAAGTAAGGACAACCTGGGTGTTTCATACCCATCATGGAAAATGTTGGAGATGCGGCGGGGTTGTGTTACTTTAGGTCTAGGAAACTACTTGGAATAATATGATAAAACATCGAGTGAGGTGGTGGAACAAGTTTGGAAAGCCAAGGCTTCCATGGTACACACATTTACCAAAACATAAGTCTTGCCATATGAACTATGGTAGACTTTGATGGTCCCAACACTTGTAGAGTATAAACCTTGTCAAAATAGAAAGTTTAGAGGTTCTTGGACCTTAAACTTGATGGAGAACAACCACACACAAGCCCCACAAGCATGGGTTTGATTGGGGACAAGGTGGGTACAAGTTCTTCACAAGAAATGAACTAAAAGATGAACATCTATTAAAGTTTAGTGAAAATAGAAAATTAAACCCACTTTGGACACCAAAATCGGAGTTGTACTACCTTATTACACCTTAGTGAACATTGGGTAACAAACCTTGATGTTGTCCAAGTGTTTTGAAGCAAGAAAACTCAAAGAATAAGTAGTAGAAGTGAGTTAGAACTCACTTTGAACTCCAAAGGTATTCTGCCCAAAATTCAGAATTTGTGGATGATTTTGAAGTGTTTTGAGAGTGATTAAGTGTTTGCGAAGTGTTTAGGAGGGTATGGAGGCTCCTATTTATAATGGAGTTGATTAGGGTTAGTGTTAAATGAGTTAGGAGGTGAATGAAGGTGAAAAAGGTAACCAAAATGGACCAACCCGCGAGTGTCACACCCCGATATTTCCACGTATTACAGGTGGGCCCGGTGGGGAGTATCGTGACGTAGTTGATATCATCATAGTCAAATAATCACAGTTCAATGCACAACGGAAGTCTAAAGTAATAATACAAACCGAATTTGAAAGTATAATAAAATATTACACAGCGGTTGTAAAAGGGATCCACAGGCGGATCTAAAACAGAAAGAAATATTGTTCAACAGACTTTAAGTATCAAAAGCTTGCAAGACTCTTTATTTAATACTCGGAGTTTCCAGCCCATTACGCTTAGTACCTGCACTTAACCTTTTTTGGAAAATACGTCAGTTTACACTGGTAAATACAATTAACTGACTCTTTTTTAAAAGTATTTATAAAATTGGTTTGGATGCACAAGGCATAAAATCTTTTATAACTTGGGACAATTATTTAAAAATAATCTTGTATACAGATTTATATGTTTGTCGTCTATTCAGGGCCAGTTAGAAGAGCCGGACAAGATTAATAGACACGCCACAAGTATAGGCCCACAAGAGAGTGAGATACCGTTTATACATACGCAACTGTCAGGTGTATGCCTACACCCCGTGCTTAAGCCGTGGCCATTTCTAATAAATGAGCCGAGGATATCCAGGACATGTTCATTAACCCCCCAAAGGCATTGCATCAAACAAGACAGATTAAAACGGGTTATGTTATTTATTAATCACATTCCGATTAAATGATTTCATACCCGACCAAGCGGTATTATTATAATACCGTATCCCAAGCCCGTATAAGGGAAAATAAGTTAAAAGTATTTACCTGAGCTAAAATATAATTTTATTCCAAGCCGTATATCAAATTAGCAAGTACAAGTAGCTTTTACTGGGCTCCTAATCTGGAACGAAGGTTTTAATAACCTATTAGATTCCTAACGAGTCTTATTTAAGTTATAACTTAGACCGGCTAGTTTTAAAGAAAAGGTACACGGTTCAAAACGCACGATTAAGCGAAGACCGGATTAGAATGTGATTTAAACCCAACAAGTATGAAGACTTGTATAAAATGGGTAAGCTAAATACATTCTGGATTTTGAAGTGAAAATGATAAGGTTTGACCCGTTTCGGCTAATTTATGCAAACTAGTTTCATAAACCTTACCGAACGTGTATACGCATAACGGGTAACCAAATGAGTCATGTACAAGTTCCATAAGTTAATATTCTTTAAATATGATATCAGTAGGATATCTTCCATTATGCCTAAAATGAATTTAAAACAAATTTAAGCCCCGAAAGGGTATTTTGGTCATTTTAAAGTTTATAAAAGAGGTTAAATAGTAATCTGAGGTTCTGGTCTAAAACAATCAGTAAAAATATTTATTTTAACAAGTTATATCAGTAAGATATCATACATATGTGAATATTATCATTTATGGCCAAACTATGCACCGAAAGGGCATTTTGGTCATTTCACATATGCTTTAAGGGTTAAATTTAGAAATCTGAGTTCAATACTTATACCTACAGTTAAAGTATAAAAAATTTATTTATAACATCAGTAGGTAACAAGTCTTAGGTGCTAAATATGGTTTTAAACCATACTATGCGCCTAAATCGTATAAAAGTCGGTATTTGACGATATTCGGGTTGTTTAAGGAAATCTGAGATTTTGATCAGTCTCTATAGTTTAAAATATCTTAATTAATGTATAAAATCAGTAGAAAAAGGCTTGGTATCAAAATGATATGTAAAACTCATTTTATTAACTAAAAGGGCATTATCGTCATATACCGAACTTATGCTAGAACTCTATGCTATGGTCAGTATAAAATTTGAAAAAAATTTCCAAAAATCCCTAAATATTATATTACAACAGTGAGTAGAAAGTTTGGTGCCAAAATTTGGGTTTAAATATGATTTATGTCAAAAATGCCATTTAATTAATAAAAAGCTTTCGTTTTACGATATCGTGCATAACTCTTATTTTAGACGATAAACTGATGTCAAATTTTTAGGACATACTTAAATATCATTAATAAAGGTTTTTGTCCGCTCACATTTTCGAAAATCTCGTTTTAATGGTAAAATGGCATAATGGTACATTTTAAGCATTTAACGGGAACATGCATATGAATCAGATTTCTATGGAACCATATAGTATAATCTCAGAGGGTTATACTAACATGTAATGTGGTCCCAAAAGAACCCTAAGGCATAACTAAACTAAGCTAAATCAGGTCAGAACTGAAAGTCAAAGCAAAAGTCTACTTTTGCGACTTTCGGTTGCGAACCGAGCCTAAACTCAGAATTGTCGGGTTGAACATGCCTAAACATGTTCTTATATTATTTACCAAGTTGTTTAAGTATTAAAATTTGTTTCATAACCTCTGCATTATTAGTTATGAATTATTTTATAAAAACTGACCCGTTTGACTTTTTGTTCACAACTTTGACCCGACAATTGACTGAGATAACGTGATAATTAGGAGGTGCCCTTTTAAGGGTTTAACACCTACATAATTACCAACACATAGCCACTTTCAATTCGAATAATGGTTGGACCGTTTGTGATTAATTACAAAGTCAAAGCTTAATTACGATAACTTTGACTTTTGGTCATTAAGCTAATAAAACTTAAACTTAGGAAGCTA
>JARYGA010010144.1:0-33428 GCA_030545235.1 Helianthus tuberosus
CGGTCTTCGCCTTATCATGCGTTTGAACCGTATCTTTCCTTAAAACTAACCGGTCTAAGCTTAGGCTTAATTAAAGACCCGTTAGCATTCTAATTGGTTATTTATACCATCATTCCAGACTAGAGCCTTCCGGTAAATTGTACCTACGCTTACTTAAGTGAATACGGCTGATTTATTAAATTCTTGCTATTTAAGACAGGATCTAGCTCAGGTAAATACTCTTAACTTATTTTCCCTATACGGGCTTGAGATACGGTATTATAATAATACCGCTTGGTCGAGTATTGAATGTTTAATCAGATTGTGATTAAATTATTGAGGTAACCCGCTTTAATCTGTATTGTTTGAAATAAAAGCCTTTAGGAGTTAATAACCATGTCCCGGATATCCTTGACATCATTGTCTTATAAAATGGCCACGTCTTAAGCACGGGGTGTAGGCATACACTGAAAGTTGCTTAAAGGGAAACGGTATCTCACTCTCTTGTGGGCTTATACTTGTGGCGTGTCTATTAATCTTGACTCGGTTTCTACATCGGGCCCTGAACGTACAACGAACATGTAAATATGTATACAAGATTATTTTTATATAATTGTCCCAAGTTATAAAAGATATGTTGTGCCTTGTGCATTCAAATCAATTTTATAAAATCTTTTCAAATGAGTCGGTTAATTGTATTTACCAGTGTAAACTGACGTATTTTCCAAAAAGGTTAAGTGACAGGTACTGAACGTAATTGGCTGGAAGCTCAGGGCGTTAATAAGGAATCTTGCAAGTTCTAGGCGTCTAAAGTCTGTTGAACAATGTTTATGTTTTAAGATCCGCCTGTGGATTCTTTACTTTCCGTTGTAATACTTTGATATTACTTTATATTCGGATTGTAATATATTTATCTTTTGCTTCCGCTGTGCATTTATATATATTGTGTTGTTTGACTATGATGATATCAACTACGTCACGATACTCCCCACCGGGCCCACCGGTAATACGTGGAAATATCGGGGTGTGACAGGTTGGTATCAGAGCCAACACCGAGTGAATTAAACGCTAGCCTTTTGTGTTTAATCTCAGATACACAATTGCACATTCTTGAGTCTAGACAAGAACATAGGACTAATCCTAATTCGTTTTATTTTGTCATTATTTGATTCCTTTGTTATTTTTCTGATTAGCCTTGCATGGGCAAGTCATTTTTATTAGAAGTCCCGTTTAGGGCAACCATATACTTGTTTAAATTTTAATGGAACGATTATATTTAAAATATCATTCCTATATTATAAGATCTACCATTATAATAAAATGGCAAAATCTAAAAAGGGACAAAACCTAGCCATATGTCACATTAGGACAGGGCCAAGATGGTAGATCCATAATTAGATTCAGATCCTTGTTAACATTTCAATGTAGGATTGTTCTGCGTTGAATATTAAAAAGAGTCTAAAGGGTAAAACCTAGCCTAATTGTCATTGCAGACATGGCCAAGATGGTAAAACTTATTCAAAAGATTCAAATCCTTGTTAAATATCTGAAAGCATATTAACATGCTTGACAAAAGGTGGTACGATAAAATCACATAAGTCATTCTTAAATGGGTTAATCTAAATTCCCTTATTTGAAATAATCATCCCTTAAGGATGAAGTGCCTACGGGATATAATTAGCGTCCTCTGAGACTAAAGACAGTGGTAGCCTACAACTCCCTGTCAAGAAAAGGTAATGAACTTTGATTCAAACCTTAATGCCTCGATTCTCTGAAATCATGGCTTATAAATTAAACTTGTCTACGTGACTAGGCCTTTTTGTGCCATTATTAAATTATAATTAGGGATTGTAATAAAGATCCTGAATATATGCATGCTTAACAAATTAACCAGAATAGCTATTAAAAACCATGGTTAATAAATCGTCAAGAACGATAGTACTGTATGGGCTTCTAAATAAACCTTGCCCTTATTTTCTTTTTGTAGCAATTAAAACTACCTACATGGCTGACTCTGACGAGATAACAGTCATCCTATGGAAAACCGCGATGATGATAAGATTAATATAACCAGAGGAGAACTTCGTACACTGATTGATACAGCTGTATCTAAAGCTGTAGATGAGCAATTTAGGGAGTATAGTGGGACTCATAGTAAAGCCTCATCTGTACCCCACTCTAAGTCTGTCCCCAAGACTCATTCTGAGGCTCATAGCAAGCCACCCTCAAAGAAAGATGAGTCAAAGAAGGATGATGATCGACATTCATCTATTCAACACAGTGTTTCATCCAAGAGGATAGTATTCGGTAATGAACCACGTACCAAGTCCTGTACCTATAAATACTTTGTTTCCTGCAAACCCCGAGATTTCACTGGGAAGAAAGGGGCAATCGATTGTATGACCTGGTTGGATGAAATGGACACCGTTGTCGATATCAGCGGTTGTGCTGAGAGGGATGTAGTGAAGTATGTATCCCAATCGTTCAAGGGAGAGGCACTAGCATGGTGGAAGGCTCTCATTCAAGCTGCTGGGAAGATCCCACTTTACAACATGTCATGGGAACAGTTTGTTGCTCTCATCATGGAGAACTATTGCCCTCAACACGAGGTTGAGAGGATTGAGTCAGATTTCTTATCATTGGTTATGACAAACTTAGATTGTCAAGCTTACCTCACCAGTTTCAATACCTTGTCCAGACTGGTTCCTTACCTAGTAACACCAGAACCCAAGAGAATTGCTCGCTTCATTGGGGGTTTAGCCCCAGAAATCAAAGCCAGTGTTAAGGCTTCAAGACCTACTACATTCAGGTCAGCGGCTGATCTGTCGCTATCTCTTACACTCGATGTAGTCAGAAACAAGGCTGCCAAAGCCTCTGAAGATGGAAAGCGTAAAAGGGAGGATGAGAATTCTCATCGCTCCGATAGGAAGAGGAACTCTGAGGATAAGAAGAGTTCCGGGTTTAAGAGAGACAGCCAGTAGTCGGGTGAGAAGACCAGGTGCGAAACCTGTAGGAAATACCACTTCGGGAAATGCAGATTTGAATCTCAGCCTCTACCGTGTGGAATTTGCAAGTCTAAGGAACATAAAACCCTAGATTACAAGAAGTTGAAAGATGCAACCTGTTATGGTTGCAAAGAGAAGGGGCGTATCAAGACCAACTGCCCTAGAAATCAGAAGAAGCCCGAAGAGGCCAAGAAAACAAACGCATGACTCTTCAAGATGAACGCCCAGGAGATGGTGCAAAATGATAATTATATAGCAGGTACCTTTCCTTATCAAGCAGTTTATGCAGGAATTTATTTGATGCTGGCACATATGATTCTATAATGAACGATAAATGTTGAGAACTGTTGTCTCCGCCTGATTAGGACTCCGGTCATTTAATGCGAGGTAGAAATTGGCCGATGACACTATAGAAAATGCTCCAACAAATCTTAGATTGATATTTTATATCTATTAGGAATCACTCTTTTCTAATATCCTTATGGCAAGCTTTCAAGCTATCCAAATTCATCACTATAATAAAGACAGATGTGACATTTTGATTCCCTGTCAAAAAGATGATGGATTAGGACCAAACTTTAATTGTCATTAATGGTCTTTTGTGACCCATGCTAAGTATAATTGATATATATATATTAAATAACGTTCATTAAGAATGTTAATGCTATATTGGCCTGTATGGTTTAATGAAACCAGGGTTAGTATATAAGGCCACGAGGATGAGGAATAGCAGTTGTCGGATCGCAACCAAGAAATTGATTCATTTAGTAATAGGAACTGTTTTGGTCAAAAAATCTGATGAGGATATTGCAACCAAACTCTCTGTTACGGGGTATGATGCTTGAAATGTAGAACAATGACAAGGATCACTTCAATATAAATTGCACAAATGACACAAGGATTTATACGGGGAAAAAGCCCTTGATCAAGAGTTGATCTCCGGCACAAAAAACCCCGGGTGATGGAAACTACCGATCACCAAGCTCAAATAAATGAATAAATGTTTACAACTTCGGATAGTAACGAGCTAGGTACAAGGATCACTATCGTGAAATGTGTAAAAGTGAGTGAAAATGAATGTATGTTCGTCGAGAGCTTCAAGTGTGCGAGTATATGAGAGTGTGTAGCTGAAAAAAATGACTAAGTGTTTTTCTACTAGCTCGTTACCCCTTTTTAAAATAGAAATAACTACTAAAACTAACTATCCGACTTTTGTGCCAAGCTCCCACGTTCTCCACAACGTCCATTTTTGGCCAAGCACGTGTGGGATAGTTTGGGAATATTCTCCAGGAATGTCGCCAAGACTAAGTCAAGCTTGTTACTCCTGCAAAGTAACACAAAACACAAATAAACAATCGTCAGTACGAGGATCCTTAAAGTGATCCATGATCCTGATCCTGAAGCTCTTCTGAGGATCATTATCTGTCACAGAAGAAAGGATAATCAATTAGGATAACGTGTAAGGATCACTAATTGTTAGAAAATCCTCCCCTAACAATTGCCCCCAAAATATAAGGAGTAATTTGTAAAATAAGCGAGTTATATTTTCTTAATCTTATCCGCAACTAACTAACGGATATATAGCCGTTGATATCGAACTAGCCGTTGCAACCATGACGTCACAGAAGTGACAACCCTGCACGATCATGATTATAAATAGGAGATAGAGATAGGATCAAATGCATTTAAATTCGAAAGAAACTCCCTTTATATTCTCAGTCGAAGATCAATCAGGTATCTCTTTCTCCTCTTTCTCCATCTCTTACTCTGTTTTTCTTTCTTTATCACAAACACTTTGAGAATGATGCTCCGGTCCTCCCCCGCCAAGGATCACCAGAAGGATAGTCCCTTGAAGAGTCAAAAGATCATCAAAGACTCCACAAATGAGAGGTGTTACTTTAATGATGCTCAGATAGACAAGATTCGTCGTTGCTTTCCGGCGAGTGCTTTTTTCAAGCCCTTTGATCCTACTATTCTGAGCGATTATGTTTCAGAAACATGGGTTGCCTTTCCAGTTACTCCATTTTCCATAGGATACACCTATCCTTTCCCAGAATTTACACAATCCTTCTTTTCGCTTACCGGCATCTCTTACATCCAAGCAATGCCGATGATTTGGAGGGTTTTGTATACCCTGGAGAGGATCATCGAGCAGGAGGGTATTGATTTAGGCATGTCAGAGCTGACACAATTGTATGATCTTACCACCTTTGGATCCTATCGTTATTTGTTCAAACGAAAACCCGGCGGAGAACACCCTCTTCTTAAAGTTACCAAGAATGACACAAATTGGAAACGTCGCTTCTTCTTTGTCAGGAGGGATACCATTCCCGACGGAAAGCATTTACCAAGAACATGGTCCACCCATGGTAGGCCGGAGGATCCTGAGGAGGATCACCAGGTAGTTCATCTTGCTATAAATGTGTAGGCGCTGGAAAATCTGCCAAGCCTGTATCCCAGTTCAACACGGCTGACCTTGATGTCGTACGATCCAGGAAGAAGAGGTCCACCACCAGTCCTAGCATCTCCATTCCAAAGGCACCCACTAAAGGAAAGGGTGTCAAGAAGAGGAAAACTTCTGATGCTGAGGATCTACAAGGCCTACCACTGATCCGCCACCAGTTCCTCGAATACTTCAACGATGTAAGGATCACCAACTCTGCCTAGGTATCCTACTCGTATAAGGATCACCTGATCTTGAACTGCTTTATCCTTTTCTTTGCAGAAATTTGCTGAGATTGAAGATTACGTGGGGAATGTTGAGGAGCAGGACAAGAAGATCGCTGACCTCCAACAGGTTGCAGTGCTCAAGGACCTTGCCATTGCTGATCTTCAGAAGGAACTCCAAGATGCCAAGACCAAGACGGCTAAGCTTCTGATTAACCTTGACTATGAGAAGCATGATCTCATAGAAAATGCTAAGGTCTCTGCCGCCATCACGATGTATCAGACAAAATTGAAGATGGCCCAGGAAGCTCAAGATCCTAGTTTTGACAAAAGCAGCTGGGATGTTGAGGGCTGGAAGGCAAGGTTGGCTGATCTTGGGGATGATGAGGAGGAAGCTACTGAGGTCTTGGCGATTGAGGCAAGTGGCAGTGGAAAGGATCTGATAAAGGATACTGCAGCTGGAGGGGAAGAGGATGCAGCGAAGGCATAGGCTGCATGGATGGGCGATGAAGGACATTTCTAGACGTAGCCGGAGCCCATTTTTTAAGTTTGATAGTTTGTTTTGGTTATGGTGTTTTTTTCCTAAACAATGATGGGTTGTACTTGAACAATAGGTTTTAGGATTAAGGATCATGTATGATCCTTTGGATAATAGGCAGGATTGCAATTGGTGGAAGGATCCTCTGTTTTGGGGATGAAGCCATTGTGATCCTGCCGCCTTTATATTCCTGCACTACTTTCGAACTTGTTATCATGGACACCGTTTACCTACCCCAGCGGACGGGCCACGTTTTGCTGGTAGATGCTCGGGGTAGGTAATTTTGACAACCTTTTAAGGGTTACTACTTTGTTAATAAATAAAATATTAACCTTTTGTCGCTTATCTTGTGGTGTTATCCTCGTGTTTCTTTGATTTTCCTTTGTTTTGATGCATATTCATTGAATAAATAATTTTGAATAAGTCAGATTAAAATATTTAGGATATGATCCATGATCAGATATCCTTTAGTTAAAGAATCTCAAAAAGCAATATCTTTTAAGGATCACAAGTCTAGTTGTCAAATTTTAAGGGTTATTCAAATAAATAATGAATGGAATTAAAAATGGTTAGGGATCATACCTGAGGATCCAAGTTAGGATCCTAACCATAATAAGGATAACTGTAAGATAAACCTTAGAAAGAAGTAAGGATCAAGGATCCCTAGTTGCTTATCTTCAAGGACCTGAAATAGATCATAGCTTGGGACTAAGCCAATATAAGATAAGAGTTAACAACTGGGGACAAGCCCAAGGATAACTGGGAACAAGCCCAAGGATAACCGGGGACAAGCCCAAGGATAACTGGGGACAAGCCCAAGGATAACTGGGGACAAGCCCAAGGATAACTGGGGACAAGCCCAAGGATCGTATGTAAACTGGAGTATGGCCCTAACTGGCGACTATCCAAACTTAGTGACATGAAAATGCCAAAACCTTAGCTAACGTGAAAACGTTAGAAACCTTAGCTAACGTGAAAACGTTAGAAACCTTAGGAACGGATGTATGGTACGTCTACCATTATACGTAGGATCCTAAGCATAGCCAGTACAATGGAATTATCAGCCCCTAAAATGAGTACTGGTCCCACTGCCTTGAACTATACCAGGATCATCATGCGCTACAGGCGAAACTGGGGTCAAGCCCAAATAACTGGGGTTAAACCCAAGGAACGGATTGCTTCTGCGGATAACCAATGTTATGCTAAGGATACCTAAGTAAGGATCACCGATACTTTGAGGATCCTTTAAGGATATCCCTATCCTGAGGATCATCTGTGCCATGAGGATCCTGCTCACATGAAATATTTCTTCAAGTGGACAGCATTCCAAGCTCTTGGTAGCAAATCACCTTCCATGGTTAGCAATCTATATGCCCCCTTTCCTGCTTCAGCTTCAATCAAATAAGGGCCTTCCCATTTTGGAGCCAATTTTCCATCAGCAGGATTGGTGGTATTTTGGAATGCTTTCCTTAATACCATATCTCCAACTTGAAACCTCCTGATCCTGACATTTTTGTTGTAAGCACCAGCCATTCTTTGCTGATAACTGGCCATCCTTATCCTAGCCATATCCCTGATTTCTTCAATAGTATCCAGGTCTTGAGCCAAGTTCTCATTATTCTCCTCAGGATCACGGGTACTTGTTCTAGCAGTTGGAACCACCATTTCTGTTGGGATCACTGATTCTGTCCCAAACACCAAAGAGAATGGTGTTTGACCAGTTGCATTCTTAGGGGTTGTCCTATCAGCCCAAAGCACATAGGGTAGTTCTTCTGCCCATTTCCCTTTCTTGGATCCAAGCTTCTTCTTCAAATTGTTGATGATGATCTTGTTGGATGATTCTGCTTGACCATTGGCTTGTGGGTGGACTGGTGTTGATGTTATCATCTTAATCCCCCAGCTGTCACAAAAGTTAGTGGTTCTGCCCCCAATAAATTGGGAACCATTATCACATATAATTTCAGAAGGAATTCCAAATCTAGTGATAATATTTCTTTTAATGAAGGATATAACTTCCTTTTATCTGACTTGGGCAAAGGCTTCAGCTTCTATCCACTTGGAGAAGTAATCAGTCATAGCTAGCATGAATACTTTTCCACCAGGTGCCTTAGGGAGCTTTCCAACTATATCCATACCCCATCTCATAAATGGCCAAGAGGAGGATATAGGATGCAATAATTCAGCTGGTTGATGAAGGATATTGCTGTGTCTCTGACAAGGATCACATCTTTTAGCATACTCCACAGCATCTCTCTTCATGGTTGGCCAGTAGTATCCTGTTCTCAGGATCCTTGAGAATAATGCCCTGCCCTCAGTTTGGTTTCCACAATCTCCTTCATGGAAGTCTTTTAAAACTTCTTGGATTTCAGGATCCTCAATGCATCTCAAGTATGGTCCTGCAAGAGATCGTCTATACAACATATTATTTAAAATTGTGAATTGAGATACCTTAGATTTGAAAGCCCTAGGGTTTTCTCCTGTAGGAATCTCTCCATATTGTAGGTATCTCATAATTGGTGAGATCCATGATCCTGATCCTGAATGGGATTGAGTTTCCTCACTAGGGATAATAGCAGAATCATTTCCTATCTCCATAGCCTGGTGATCCTCGATAGCCGGGGTTAGGATATGGATAATAGGGATCTTGATATCCTCTGGGATCTTCAAGGATGATCCTAAGTTAGCCAATGCATCAGCCTCTGTATTTTCTTCCCTTGGTACCTGCGTCAAACTAAAGGAAACAAAAGAGAGTGCCAAACGTTTGACTATCTCCAAATATTTGGTTAGCTTTTCACCTTTAATAGCATAGGATCCATTACAGTGGTTTGTAATTAACAATGAATCTACATGTACCTCAAGGTACCTGATCCCCATATGCTTTGCAATTTGCAAACCAGCAATTAAGGCTTCATATTCAGCCTCATTGTTAGTGGTTTGGAACTCACAAGCTATAGAGTGGGGTATTATGTCCCCCTGTGGCGATTTTAGTAGTATTCCAAGCCCTGTGCCTTTGACATTTGAGGATCCATCAGTATAGAGTATCCAAGGATCCTTGGTCTCTTCTAGCTGCTGGACTTCTAACTCAGCTTCTTTTTATAAATCACTACTGAAATCAGCCACAAAGTCAGCTAATGCTTGGGATTTGATGGCTGTCCTAGACTCGTATCTTATATCATATGCACTTAGCTTCACTGCCCACTTAGCCATCCTTCCTGACATCTCTGGTTTCCTGAGGACATTCTTAATTGGAAAATTAGTTTTAACAATGATAACATGAGTTTCAAAATAATGTCTTAACTTAGTAGATGCCATAATTAATGCAAGAATGAGCTTTTCAAGGTGTGAATACCTGGATTCGGCATCAAGTAAACTTTTACTTACATAATAGACAGGATGTTGTGTACCTTCATGATCCTTAACAAGGACCGCACTTACTGCTTTTGAGGATACTGCAAGATACAAGGATAGCACATCGCCTTTTTCTGGTTTCATCAAAGCCGGGGTTGAGGATAGGTAATCTTTGAGGGCTCTTAAAGCATTTTCATGCTTCTCAGTCCACTCAAATTTCTTGTTCTTCCTTAGGATATCATAGAATTCTTTGCACTTCTCGGAGGATTTGGATATAAATCTGTTCAAAGCTGCGATCCTGCCTGTTAGCCTTTGAACATCCTTAGCATTGGCCGAAGATTTGATGTTCACTATTTCTTTGATTTGTTCCGGGCTAGCTTCAATGCCTCTCTTTGTCACCATATATCCTAAGAATTTACCTGCCTTAACACCAAAGTGACATTTTGAAGGATTAAGTTTCATGTTATATTTGTCTAGGATATCGAATGCTTCCTCCAAGTCTCTTAGGTGATCCTCAGCTTTTAAGGATTTTACCACCATATCATCTATGTACACCTCCATAGTTTGTCCAATCTGATCCTTGAACATCATATTCACCAGCCTTTGATATGTTGCACCTGCGTTTCTTAATCCGAATGGCATAGCAATATAGCAATATATACCAGTTGGAGTCATGAAGGCTGTATCCTCTTGGTCGAATGATTCCATTTGGATTTGTTGGAATCCAGATGAAGCATCCATAAAAGTTAACAGTTCATGACCCGCAGTTGCATCCACCATGGAGTCAATGTGGGGTAATGGGAAAGGATCCTTGAGACATGCCTTATTTAAGTCGGTAAAATCGACACATACCCTCCACTTTCCGTTTTTCTTTTGAACAACAACCACATTGGCCAACCATCTTGGATACTTGACCTCTCTAATCATACCTGCCCGGAGCAATTTCTCTACCTCTTCTTGGATAATGGCATTCCTTTCCGGTGCAAACTTTCTTCTCCTTTGATGGATTGGTTTGAAGGATCTGTCAATGCCGAGTTTGTGAGTGATTACATCTTTGGATATACCAGTCATGTCTTCGTGTTTCCATGCAAAGGTAGTCTTTCTCCTTTTGAGGAAGGATACGAGGTCTTCTTTCATTTCGCCAAGGATCCCTGATCCGATATAGATTTTGGATTCAGGATCATCGGGATCCATGAGGATTTCTACCACATCCTGCTCCCTTGCCTCCAAGACATCCCTTGGAGGATACCTTGATTGCTATTGCTCCCTCGACTTCGAGGCTGGTTTCATCGATGAAGTGTAGCAATTCTTAGCCTCCTGCTGATCACTATCAATCTTCACTATTCCCCAAGGACTAGGGAGCTTCACACATTGATGGTAGGTAGATGGGACTGCTTTCATATCGTGTATCCAGGGCCTGCCAAGGATAACATTACAACAAGATAAACAGTCAATAACACAAAACTTTTGATAAGAGTGTAAGCCTTCGATATATATTGGGAGTTTAATGTCCCCCAGGGTATTCTTAGTTTCGCCACTAAATCCCATGAGCACGGAGGATCTTGGTATGATATCTGATTCAGGGATACCCATCTTCTTTAGAACATCAAGATGGATAATGTTCACTGAACTTCCTCCGTCTATAAGGATCCTGCGGACAAAATGGTTAGAAATGAAAAGAGTAATAACTAAACCATCGTGATGAGGATCTTGGATATCAACACGATCCTCTTCATCAAAGGTTATGACTTTTCCTTCGGAGACACTTGATGTTCGAACAGGTCTTTCTCCATTATCCATTTTAGTCTCCTTTGCATGCCTTTTAGCTGCTGAGAAGGATGTGCCGCAAATGTCTGATCCTCCAGAAATGAAGTTTATCACTTGTGCATCTGCTGGAGGGGCTGGAGCCTTCTCAGGGATCCTTTCAGGATCCTGAGTCTTTGACTTTTTCCTTCCCAACAATTCTTTTAGATGCCCCTTGCTCAACAAGTATCCAATTTCCTTTCTTAGTGCAATGCATTCTTCTGTGAGATGCCCAAAATCTTCATGGTATGCACACCACTTTGATTTATCCTTAGTTGCAGCTGGCCTATCATTTTTTCTTGGCCATCTAGCTTTATCACCTAGGTTCTGCATCGCAAGGATTAGTTCGTTGTTATTAACACAAAAACAATATTCAGAAATTGGAGGATAATCCTCATCATCCTCTTCTTGGTCAATAGAATGCACGTTCTGGTTATCAGATCTGTTGTAGGATCTGAACTTGTTGTTCCTGAATGAGGATCCTTGCTTATCCTGCTTTGAGGATCCTGCTAACCTCTCCTGGATCCTCTTGTCATCTTCTAGCCGAATGAACCTAAGTGCTCGGGTTCTTACCTCATCTAAGTTCCTGCATGGTGTCATAACAAGATCATCATAGAAAGACGAATCCCTAAGCAATCTCATTTTAAAGGCCTCAACAGCCGTGGCTATATCTAAGTTGGGAATGTCTAAGGATTCTTTACTGAATTTGGTAATGTAATCCCTTAATGATTCATTATGACCCTGGGTTATCCTATATAGATCACTAGTTAATCGTTCAAATTTTCTACTACAAGAAAACTGATTATTAAACAAGTTAACTAGGTTAGCAAATGAGGTAATAGAATAGGGAGGAAGACTTAGCAGCCATTTGAGAGCTGATCCAGTAAGAGTGGATCCGAATCCCTTGCACAGGCATGCTTCCTTTAATCTTTCTGGAATTGGATTGATCTCCATCCTCTCCCTGTATTGTGCTATGTGTTCCTCAGGATCTGTCGAACCGTCATACAGCTTCATTGTTGGCACATGGAACCTCTTGGGTATCTCAGCATCACAGATTGGTGGTGCAAAACGAGATATCTTGTGGCTCCCATCTGCAATCTCTGGGATAGGTTTGACCACTCCTGGAACACTTGATATCATATCCTTTAGCTTTTGCAATTCTCTGGCCATGGCATGATTGATACATGGATCCTGCATAAGACCATGGTTAGTAGTATGAGAATTATTAAAAGTGTTACCTCCCATTGGATTCAGATTAGGAAGATTGGATGTTAATCCATATTGTTGGGGCTCTGGAATGATCGAGGGACCAGTAGAAGCATTGGTCTGCATTGGAATAAAATCTCCCTGATGGACATCTGAACTTCCTGTTTGCAAATTCCTTAAGGATCCTGGCATCTGGAAGGATCCCTGAAATTGGGACGATCCTGGAACAAAGGAGGATCCTTGAACCTGGGATGATCCTGGGAGGAAGGAGGATCCTTGAACCTGGGATGATCCTGGAACAAAGGAGGATCCTTGAACCTGGGATGATCTTGGGAGGAAGGAGGATCCTTGAACCTGGGATGATCCTGGAACAAAGGAGGATCCTTGAACCTGGGATGATCCTGGAACAAAGGAGGATCCTTGAACCTGCTGCATTCCTGAATATCCTCATGCATTCGTGAGGGATCCCATATGCTGAGGATAGGATCCCGCTGGCTGGAAATATGAGCCTGCTTCCTGGGTGATTGTTGTTGTTCCGTAGTGCACTCCTTTCGGTCCACCCACATATTGAACGTCTGGAACCACTGATGGCTGAGAAGTAATCACCGGAGTATCAAAATTCAAGGATTTCGGCACCAGTGGGGAATGATCCTCTGCCGTTGTCTTTTGTTTCTTGAGATCTCCGATTTCTTTAAGAATCCTCTCATTGGTCTTATCATGTTTCCGTATCTGATCCTTCATCTGCAAAATCAAAGTAAACATGTCACTAGTAGTGGGAGTGTAAGAAGCAGAAGAAGTTGGAGGTTTTGAGAAAATGGGAGTTGGTTTCTTCGCGGCATTCTCAGCATTCTTCTGGGATCCAGAAGGTGGTGGAGGCAAAGGGGGAACGCCTTGTGAAGAAGTGAATGAGGGCATCAAATTTGAAGCACTCTTCGCTGAGGAAGCCATTTGCTTAGTTGTAGTGAACCGGAATGAGCACAGAAATGCGAATTTTTCTAAGGACGAAGCACCGATTGCCCCACGGTGGGCGCCAAACTGTTTTGGTCAAAAAATCTGATGAGGATATTGCAACCAAACTCTCTGTTACGGGGTATGATGCTTGAAATGTAGAACAATGACAAGGATCACTTCAATATAAATTGCACAAATGACACAAGGATTTATACGGGGAAAAAGCCCTTGATCAAGAGTTGATCTCCGGCACAAAAAACCCCGGGTGATGGAAACTACCGATCACCAAGCTCAAATAAATGAATAAATGTTTACAACTTCGGATAGTAACGAGCTAGGTACAAGGATCACTATCGTGAAATGTGTAAAAGTGAGTGAAAATGAATGTATGTTCGTCGAGAGCTTCAAGTGTGCGAGTATATGAGAGTGTGTAGCTGAAAAAAATGACTAAGTGTTTTTCTACTAGCTCGTTACCCCTTTTTAAAATAGAAATAACTACTAAAACTAACTATCCGACTTTTGTGCCAAGCTCCCACGTTCTCCACAACGTCCATTTTTGGCCAAGCACGTGCGGGATAGTTTGGGAATATTCTCCAGGAATGTCGCCAAGACTAAGTCAAGCTTGTTACTCCTGCAAAGTAACACGAAACACAAATAAACAATCGTCAGTACGAGGATCCTTAAAGTGATCCATGATCCTGATCCTGAAGCTCTTCTGAGGATCATTATCTGTCACAGAAGAAAGGATCATCAATTAGGATAACGTGTAAGGATCACTAATTGTTAGAAAATCCTCCCCTAACAGGAACCAAATCTTGAGTATGACAAACTCGGATAAGACATCAGTCAATCACGCCATCGATGATGCGACGTATGCTAATGATACTACAATTGTAAACCTTAGAAGGTCCAAGGATGTTCTTCAAACCATGATATGACGCAGCTGTTGGAAAAGCTGTGAAGGGATCGTGAAAAAGGTTCAAAGAGCCGAATGCTACTTACTCTAAATCCTTCATAAACTATAAGTATAGCAAACTTTTAAAATCTTTCCTAAGAACCATAGTTATTAAGTGAAAGCGAAAATAATAGGAACCATTTCTTCTGTTCCTGTCAGAAATCTTTAAGTCATAAAATTCTAATGTACCCTCTCTATGGATAAAGGACATTCGCATGTAATTGATATCTCTTTAATCCCTATTACGAATACCAAATGGTATGACAAAACCGCCGTATGAAAATTGATGTATCTTAATAAGTTCCATAGATTGCTTCCATGCCTGATCAGTATGGAGGTTTAATGCAAGAAACCACAAAGATATCCCAATGATCATATGGTACTAAAGTCAACTAATAGTATTCAAAGAAGATATCCAGAATGGAATTGTCCAAGTAAGTGTCTCTGATTAAATCTGTGGACTCGTAACATAAATATGCCACTTATCTGACACAGGCAAGGATAAATGAACTGGAGCCGAGATTTGGAAAAATCTCTGTAATCTCCGTGTGTCTTGATTACCTTCTGCAAAGACTACCCTGTTTACCTCCCGAGAGGCAAGTAGAGTTAAGATTAACATCCCACTTTGGGTTAGAGTGTTATAGAACTCCATGATTGATTATGGAATAATCGAAACCCTAATTAAGTAAATTTTAAGATAAGAGATTCATATAGCCTAACTTAATATTCCGAGAGTTTGATATTGCTAAATAAGAAAGACGGTTCATGTCACGACCCCCGACCCACCCTGGACGGAATCGGAAGTCGCGAACAGCCCAGTGGTACCGGTGATTATTTTAAAAACATTGCAGCGGAAATTTCATCAGGACCGTGAGTTAGGAAAATATCAGAGTTTAGAAAACACCAGAATTTATTTATTAAATAGATGGGATAAACCCATGTTTTTCAATGGTAGCTTTAATAAAGATAAATTTTATTATATAAAACAATATTTCTAAATTTTAATTTAATTAATAAAATAAGCCACTTCTTGATGCCTTTCAGTGCCGTATCCATCTTTTACTCCAATCTACTGTAATTACCTGAAACGCGTTTTAAAAAGGTTTTGTCAGCGGGAAATACTGAGTGAGTTCATTCATTTTACTTAAAACATATTTGTTATAATTTACAGCATTAAGAGTTTTTACATTTGCTTCTTAAAGATTGGCAAAGACTTAATCACTGCAAAGTATAACTAGAAAACAGTGTTATCAATTACAGTATTAAGAGAGATTACAATGTTTCTGATATCAAACCAACTACCCACAGTATTTGTCACTCGACTCTTTTCGGTGACTGTGGTCATATCACCATTGGCTGCCCCAATGAATGACGAATATCACTAATTAGGTTCGCCCACCTAAAGTGACAACAACAGTAGTAATGTGCACAATACCCCACATACCGGCTGTAACTTGGTGATTACATAAACTTAATCACTGTAATTATAACCTTTGAAAATAAACATGATTTTGAAAGTAATTTGATAAAAAGAGAATGACTCACATTATAATCATGCAGATTCATACGGCCAAAGTTTAGTCTACAGATAAGCTTTGATATATTGCAGATTTATACAGGCAGAGCTTAGCCTATTGATTTAGCCTTGTAACCTAGTGCACACGAACTAGGTAGATAACTTAATACAACATTTACGATAACTCACGAGATTAAAACCCTCACAACGAATGACAAAGTGCAATCACTTAAACATCCGTCGGATTCACAACGAATGACAGAGTATTCCCCAATTTCGGGTGGTACTCAAACATCCTGTCGAAATCACGACTAATGACAAAGGATAGCGCTTAAACATCCAGTCGAATAGTTTCAATCAATCGGACATTAAATCGTAGCAGCGATCGAGTTAATACCCTGTATCGTAGCAGCACCTCCTCTACTAATTAGTGATTCGTGTGTGTTAATTGTAATAAACAGAAAATATCTCGGAGCGTATTACGAATTGGTTCGTCGCTCAAATTCCAGAAATCAAGTGCCACTGCCCTCTATTTATACCCGATTTTTGTCAGGCTTACGAACCGTAAGACTAAACCCTTACGGTCCGTAAGGGACACGTATTTTCCATAGGCTTGCCGCGTGTGGGACTAGGCCTGCTGAGTCGACGAAACTTTTAAATTCGATTTTTATAATAAGTTATAAGGATAATCGTTGAGTAGGGAATGCCCCCCATGAGTTTTAGGGGCCCTGATCCTGATTCTGATTGTTCTGATAATTTTAGGGTTTGTGTAGAATCACTTGGGTGTCTTAATTAAGGTTTTCTATTGGATAAAATAATAAAATAAATAGGACTTTTAATGAGGGTTGTTACATCAGGGGTCCGGGTTTATACTTACAGAACGTTTTTAGGACATTTTTCTGTGAGTCGTTACATTCTCCCCACCTTAATAAAAATCTCGTCCTCGAGATTTACTAGAATAAGTATGAATACTTTTTCTTCATCTCAGATTCCAGCTCCCAAGTGTATTTGGGTTATGATATTTCTTTTAGACTTATGTCACCTGTTAGTTAATAAAAATAATATTAAAGTAGATGATACAAAATTTAAAATATCAAATTTTGTGAATACAAGTTGTATCTTAAGTAGGATTCAATGGTTCAACTGAATTAGTTCAAGAAATCGATGACAAACGAATGAAATGAAATGATATAATTGTGACTAGATTCAAGCCAAAAGATAGATATTTAAAATGAATGTGAAGGACTTTTAAAATCAATAAAATTCTTTGTAAAAAGGAAGCTTACTTTGATTGCCAACTGAGGAAGACTTAGAATTGACAGGTTCCAATTGAAATAAAAGCATGAAAAATGATTTGTCAAATATTTATGATTATTAGAAAATCAAAGTGTTGAGATGAATGAATTGCAAAGATACACCAAAAGATAATAAAGTTAGTGTATCATTTGTTTAGAGTTCCAAGTTTTTTAATTGTGATAGTACACTATTAGTAACCATATTTTTCATATTATATTCTAGAGATCGAAATATAATAAGAACAAGTTGTTTTTGTATGACTAACCATTATTTTATATTTGTAAAACAAATGTAATATATATTATTTGTTACGTATTTTTATTATATGTAAATGGTCAATCACTTTTTAAATAAATGTTATTTTAGTATTTTACTATACTATGTAAAATAACTTATATTTACTATAAAACACCGCAATGAAGTTATTACATTACAAAATATTTTAATATTTGTTATTTTGTAAAAGAATTCATGATTATTTATAACGTTAAATGAAAATTGTAAATAAAAGGTGTAAAAATATTTATTGTACAAATACTTTTGTACATATATAACACTTAATGAGTCGATTCTATGTGATTACTTATTTTCATTTTGAAATCATGTAACGTTATAAATGTATTTACAAATATTATAAATAAGTGAACACGGTTACTATTTTTTTTATATAATACAATGTTCCCTTAACCCAATGTATCATATTATTCTTATATGGTCATTTTCTTGCCAGAGTGTTACATAGTTACCACAAAATATGTGATACTTTTATTTATTAAATATATTTTCCTTTTATGTTATCATAAGTAAAATACTAAATTAATATAGATAGTTTAAAATATCAAAACCCGTGGTAATTTCGATAAAATAATGAGATCTAAATATCCTAGAATTCACGATCATTTATTTTTAAAATCAAATATGTTTAACTATAAGATTTTACAATAAAATATTTTAAATCATAAAAGTAAAATAGTAAATGTTTATTTTACTATCAAGCATATTTAAATATTAACTTGAGTAAAATATACATTAAAATGTATGTATTTATGAAAGTATTGTAGAATATTTAAACAAGATGAATAATTAAATATAAGTATAAATATCTTGTTCATAAATACTTAGACAGTTATTTAGATATTTTTTTATTCGTGTCTCTAATTCTTGTATTGTTTTATGAAAATATGTCTTCTCCTTACAGTACAAAATAAAATATTTTTATATATACTTTTTTTTTAAATTTGCTAAATGAGTATGATGACTTAATTTATATTTATTAACTAGTTATTATCATGGTTGAATATTGGTTCGTGCTCCCTTGTTTAAGCATAGGTGATCAGTCCATGCCTAACTAAGGCTAGGTTATTCAATATTTGCCCCTGATAATAACCTTAGTACTTAAAAATAATACTAACACTGTTACTATTAATATATTATTATTAATAATAAAATTATCAATAATAAATAACTAAACAATAACTTTTAAATAAGAGTATACCTCAAACATAGTTTTTTTTATATATATATATAATTTCTTCACCGCAATGGTTTAAAATATAGTAATACTATTTTTTGTAAATTAGGTAATTCCATATATAATCAATTAAATTTATATATAATGTTTTTCGATCAACGATGATAGAGCAATAATTATTACTAAAGGCTCGATTGATATAGTAATAACTTATTTAAGGGATATACCGAAATATGAATTTGGGTATCATTATCTGAGCACATGATTGTTTTAAGATTGCTTGTATAGAATAAATCAACAAGGTGGAAATATAAATAATTAAATAATTAAATATGAGATTAGCGAAATCTTCAGATTTTGTAAAAATGTCACCACAAGGTGATCGTGATCAAAGAAATAATTTAGTGAAGTCGAGGATCACACAAGCATGTTATAGTTCAAGAGAATTGAAATGCTTGTTAGTATTATTCCGAATATGATGGTTTTAATTCATCATATGGAACCTTGAATTGAATATGTAATACGAGCAATTTCAAACAATTGAACTCGGTTTAAACAAAACGAGTTTTAAAAAATTTCGGACATAGTCATAACAGAAACCATGTATGCCAAAGAAAATTGAGTTTTTAAAAAATTTATTGACTCGATATTAAGAGTCATCGTTTAGTAATAATGCGGTTCACCGTGCCAAAAATCAAGTTTAACTAAAGGATATTTGAGTTTGGATAAAACGACAAATTAGAATGAAGCCCTCTAGTGGAATTCAGAAATTAAACGAACCACATGTGCAACAAACGGTGCATGTATAACGTGTGGATTTACCAAGAAATGAAATGAATCAATATTCGCTACTATGAAATAAATCCTCCTGATATGATGATCGTTAGGAAAAGTAGAAATGCGAAAGTCAACTTATTATATGCAGAAGTCAGAATTTTCAACAAAAGAATAACTTTTATCTGGTATTTCAAGTGATAACCGTTATTAAATGACATTACCAGGGAATGTCAAATAAAATGAAATAGGGAATTTGCAAAAGTATATGACTCCTTTTGCAGGGATAATATTTACTCCGATTAGACTGTGCACAGATGTTTGTGAAATTTTGTTACCACGTATCTCAACGAGATTCAGGTTGCTTGTAGGATCGCGTGGTAAAGTGCATCCTTTTAATTAGATGGAATTAGCATTGGGGTCATCGTGCCTAATTTATATTTTCCAAAGGTCTTCCCTCGAAAGTTGTGTATGATATATTTTAACTTCTGTGGACTTATAATTCAATTTTCATGTGTTTTCTTGTACCTTATCACAACTTTACATGCTTCTTACTTGCGTTAATAGTTTATGGTAACGTGTTAGAAATTCTTTACACTTTCGATAGTATCCCAACTTAATGGGTTTCTATTGTTATTATTGTCGCTCGAGTTACTAGGCAGATAATCAAACGAAATAATGTTTGATATCGGAAAAGAGATTCCTAATAAAGAAATCTAGACACAGATGCTTGTGCTTTATTCCAAATTGACATTTGGAATTCTTTATAGATATACATATCTATATAATCACATATTTCACATGCTGAAATAAGCATACCATCTATCAGGTCAATGTTTTTTTTAATAAATTCATATTTCCAAAAAAAACCAGTCAGATATCTGGTCATAATACTATTTAGGGAAATCTTGTCACTCGTTTGACATATTATATACCTCGTCTTACCCGGTTCGCGCCGGAGAGGTAATCTTAGTATATCCGGACAAACCGGAGAGTCTGCTACACCATATCCAGTCTTGCCGGAGAAAATTTTCCATTTCCCTTAAATAGTATCTTTTCAAAAGTGCTTTTTTTATTAGGACTTTTATCCAGAACTAAGGAAACTTGTATTTACAGTAACATATCTTTATTTTAGCCCAAGTAATATCAATAAGCAAGATTTAAGTGTTATTGCTTATTTATCATATCTTGCAATATTTTAATCACCATTCTTATGGTATATCAAAACCCATCATACTTTATTTACACAAGTACTTAGCTTATCTCGAAGCTGATACTAAGACATCTTTTCTTAAGTTCAAGTCTAAATGTTATCATGTGTGCTACCAGTTAATAGCAATCTCCTAACTCTTTTATATGAATTTAGGTATTATTGTTACAACACCTAAAGGCTTAAAGCAGTGGCTCTGATACCACCTTCTATCACGACCCCCGACCCACCCTGGACGGAATCGGAAGTCGCGAACAGCCCAGTGGTACCGGTGATTATTTTAAAAACATTGCAGCGGAAATTTCATCAGGACCGTGAGTTAGGAAAATATCAGAGTTTAGAAAACACCAGAATTTATTTATTAAATAGATGGGATAAACCCATGTTTTTCAATGGTAGCTTTAATAAAGATAAATTTTATTATATAAAACAATATTTCTAAATTTTAATTTAATTAATAAAATAAGCCACTTCTTGATGCCTTTCAGTGCCGTATCCATCTTTTACTCCAATCTACTGTAATTACCTGAAACGCGTTTTAAAAAGGTTTTGTCAGCGGGAAATACTGAGTGAGTTCATTCATTTTACTTAAAACATATTTGTTATAATTTACAGCATTAAGAGTTTTTACATTTGCTTCTTAAAGATTGGCAAAGACTTAATCACTGCAAAGTATAACTAGAAAACAGTGTTATCAATTACAGTATTAAGAGAGATTACAATGTTTCTGATATCAAACCAACTACCCACAGTATTTGTCACTCGACTCTTTTCGGTGACTGTGGTCATATCACCATTGGCTGCCCCAATGAATGACGAATATCACTAATTAGGTTCGCCCACCTAAAGTGACAACAACAGTAGTAATGTGCACAATACCCCACATACCGGCTGTAACTTGGTGATTACATAAACTTAATCACTGTAATTATAACCTTTGAAAATAAACATGATTTTGAAAGTAATTTGATAAAAAGAGAATGACTCACATTATAATCATGCAGATTCATACGGCCAAAGTTTAGTCTATAGATAAGCTTTGATATATTGCAGATTTATACAGGCAGAGCTTAGCCTATTGATTTAGCCTTGTAACCTAGTGCACACGAACTAGGTAGATAACTTAATACAACATTTACGATAACTCACGAGATTAAAACCCTCACAACGAATGACAAAGTGCAATCACTTAAACATCCGTCGGATTCACAACGAATGACAGAGTATTCCCCAATTTCGGGTGGTACTCAAACATCCTGTCGAAATCACGACTAATGACAAAGGATAACGCTTAAACATCCAGTCGGATAGTTTCAATCAATCGGACATTGAATCGTAGCAGCGATCGAGTTAATACCCTGTATCGTAGCAGCACCCCCTCTACTAATTAGTGATTCGTGTGTGTTAATTGTAATAAACAGAAAATATCTCGGAGCGTATTACGAATTGGTTCGTCGCTCAAATTCCAGAAATCAAGTGCCACTGCCCTCTATTTATACCCGATTTTTGTTAGGCTTACGGACCGTAAGACTAAACCCTTACGGTCCGTAAGGGACACGTATTTTCCATAGGCTTGCCGCGTGTGGGACTAGGCCTGCTTAGTCGACGAAACTTTTAAATTCGATTTTTATAATAAGTTATAAGGATAATCGTTGAGTAGGGAATGCCCCCCCCCATGAGTTTTAGGGGCCCTGATCCTGATTCTGATTGTTCTGATAATTTTAGGGTTTGTGTAGAATCACTTGGGTGTCTTAATTAGGGTTTTCTATTGGATAAAATAATAAAATAAATAGGACTTTTAATGAGGGTTGTTACATCAGGGGTCCGGGGTTATACTTACAGAACATTTTTAGGACATTTTTGTGTGAGTCGTTACAGTTCATTTTGCTTATGCATTCATTACCACAACCCTATTTAGACAACGATTGAGAATCGCCATCAACTACCCAGGATCGTCAAGTTATTCAACTAGCTATAAGGATTAGCTATTCCTTAAGAATAGTTTTAAGCAATGGTTGGGATAACCATCTCACCTTAAGATAAGCTTTTCTATAATAGTTGTATATAAGTATCAAGGTGGCTCCTTTGAAAACCTTGTATGGATGGAATGTTAAACGCCTATTGATAGGACAATAGATTGGTAAGTCCAATTATCAGGATCTGAAAGTTGCATTAGAAACAACAAATAAGATCACGCAAATACATAATCATCTGTAAGACTTTGAAAGTTATGACTTTTCGGGTGATAACCAAGTTAACCAAGGACTTAACAAAGTGGGTATAAGACTTGAAGCCTTATAAGTCAAGTTGAGGGGCTCAAAATACAAAGAATAAAGGTAGGTTGACCTTTCGAAAGACCAAGAGCCAAGATGCAAAAGTTGGAAAACTTTTAACCTGAAAACAGGTGTTAGGCGGGCCGCGTAAGACATGTTAAGATCTTACGCGGGCCGCGTCAGACCCCCAGATGCAGAAAAACGTAAAAGTTGGCTGTTCAGCCTTGGAACCGACTTAAGAAGATATTTTCTTATCCATGGGCGACCCCTAAACATTCCTAGGCACTTAGGGACACTTGTGGGTGATCCATGATCAGTTGTAGCCTTAGTTGTCAACAATCTAATGAGATTAAAGCACTATAAAAGGGCCTTGTGTTGCAACATTGTGTTCACTCATTCCTTCTGCATTTCTGGAGCTTCCTGGAGCTTAAGAGCAGACCCTAAGCCTTCCTAATCGTGCATAGGACTTCTGTAAGTATGCTTAACCTTTCTTAGTTGAGTTTTTACTTAGTTTTAGCTTAAAGGTCAAACCGTCGTAATTAACGGTTGACTTAGCGATTAATCATTAATGGTCTAGTGATTAGTCGAATTGAAGGTAGTTATAAGTTGGTAATTATGTGGGCATTAAACCCTTAAAAGGGCTTCCTCTGATTCCCACTCTAACTAGATCAAATGTCGGGTCAAAGTTGATTAGAAAAAGTCAACAGAACCTTAATTTGTGAATCAACGCCTAATTAACAATGTAGAAGGCATGTAACCTATTTTATCACTCATATAACTTGTTAATAAGTATAAGAACTAGTCTAAGCTTGTTTGATCCGACAATTTTCTGTTTAGACCCGGTTCGGAACCGAAAGTCGCAAAACTTTGACTTTTGCTTTGACTTCAGTTCTGACCCGATTTAGTATGATTTGGAAATGCCTTAGAGCTTCTGTAGGACCAGGCTACATGTTAGCATAACCCTCTGTGGTTGGTTCATTGATTATCCGATTCGTTTACATGTTTCCGTTAATTGCTTAAATGTTGACCAATATGCCCTTTTGACCATAAAACGAGAATTTTAGATATGTGAAAAGACAATAACCTTTTTTACTGATTTATAAACATGTCCCTAAAATTTTACATCAGTTGGAGGTCTAGATTAGGAGTTATACTCATTAGCGTAATAATAACGCCTTTTAGTAATTAAAAGGCGCAATTAGCTTAAAGCCTATCAAAACCCAATTTTTGACACCAAACCTTTTACCCACTGATGTAATATAATATTTTGGGATTTTTAAAGATTTTTAATTAACCTGCTCATAACCTAAGGTTATGGCATTAATTCGGTAAATACCGAATATACCCTTTTCGGTCATAAAATGAGTTTTACATAGTATTTTGACACCAATCCAATTGCTACTGATTTTATATAATAAATAAAGTATTTTGAACTTTATAACCTGATCAGAAAACTCAGATTTCCTGTATAACCCGGAAATCGCTTAAAATGGCTTTTAAAGCGTATTAAACGCATAGTTTGGGTTTAAAACCATTTTGCCATATAAGACTTATTATCAACTGATATGACCTATTAAAATAAGTTATTTTACTGATGTATTCGGACCCGAATCTCAGAACTTCATTTAAACTCTTTTATAACCTTTAAAATGACCAAAATACACCTACGGGGCTTATTTTGAGATTAAACTCGTTTTGGGCATAATGGAAGGTATCCTACTGATATCACAACCTATTTAAGGCATATTAACTTAGGAAACCTGTATATGACTCTTTTGGTTACTCGTTACGCACTTGTCGCGTTCGGATCGGCTTATGTGACTAGTTTGCATATATTAGCCGAAACGGGTCAGACCATATCTTTTTGGTCTCAAAATCCAGAATGTGTTTAAGTTACCCATATTAAGCAAGCATACAAGCTTGTCGGGTCAAAACCACATTCTAAACCGGTCTTCGCCTTATCATGCGTTTGAACCGTATCTTTCCTTAAAACTAATCGGTCTAAGCTTAGGCTTAATTAAAGACCCGTTAGCATTCTAATTGGTTATTTATACTATCATTCTAGACTAGAGTCTTCCGGTAAATTGTACCTACGCTTACTTAAGTGAATACGGCTGAGTTATTAAATTCTTGCTATTTAAGACAGGAGCTAGCTCAGGTAAATACTCTTAACTTATTTTCCCTATACGGGCTTGGGATACGGTATTATAATAATACCGCTTGGTCGGGTATTGAATGTTTAATCGGATTGTGATTAAATTATTGAGGTAACCCGCTTTAATCTGTATTGTTTGAAATAAAAGCCTTTAGGAGTTAATGACCATGTCCCGGATATCCTTGACATCATTGTCTTATAAAATGGCCACGTCTTAAGCACGGGGTGTAGGCATACACTGAAAGTTGCTTAAAGGGAAACGGTATCTCACTCTCTTGTGGGCTTATACTTGTGGCGTGTCTGTTAATCTTGACTCGGTTTCTAAATCGGGCCCTGAACGTACAATGAACATGTAAATATGTATACAAGATTATTTTTATATAATTGTCCCAAGTTATAAAAGATATGTTGTGCCTTGTGCATTCAAATCAATTTTATAAAATCTTTTCAAATGAGTCGGTTAATTGTATTTACTAGTGTAAACTGACGTATTTTCCAAAAAGGTTAAGTGACAGGTACTGAACGTAATTGGCAGGAAGCTCAGGGCGTTAATAAGGAATCTTGCAAGTTCTAGGCGTCTAAAGTCTGTTGAACAATGTTTATGTTTTAAGATCCGCCTGTGGATTCTTTACTTTCCGTTGTAATACTTTGATATTACTTTATATTCAGATTGTAATATATTTATCTTTTGCTTCCGCTGTGCATTTATATATATTGTGTTGTTTGACTATGATGATTTCAACTACGTCACGATACTCCCCACCGGGCCCACCGATAATACGTGGAAATATCGGGGTGTGACAGGCACTTTCGGAGATTTGACACGTGGAAAGTCTGGTGGACGTTACTAAGTTCCTCCGGTAGTTCGAGTCTGTAGACGACTTTTCCGATCCTTTCCAGAATCTTAAAAGGTCCAACATATCGAGGCGCGAGCTTCCCTTTCTTGCCGAATCGGACCACAGCCTTCCAAGGTGATACCTTTAGGAGTACGTAGTCACCAACGTCAAATTCAAGGGGCTTGCGTCGTCTATCGGCATAACTTTTCAGTCGATTCCGAGCTTTTACCAGGTTGTCTCGAATTTGGAAAATTCTGTCTGTCGTTTCTTGTAATAGCTCAGGACCGGTTAA
Organism: Helianthus tuberosus; assembly: GCA_030545235.1. NCBI lineage: Eukaryota > Viridiplantae > Streptophyta > Magnoliopsida > Asterales > Asteraceae > Helianthus > Helianthus tuberosus. The sequence continues at coordinate 26,276 of JARYGA010010144.1, forward strand.
TTGTGAGTGACCGATCTCGTGCCACACAATAGGCGATCGACATCTTCTTCCATATAAAGCCTCGAATGGTGCCATTTGAATGCTGGAATGATAGCTGTTGTTTACGAGAATTCGACTAACGGCAGGTATTTATCCCAATTGCCACCGAAGTCTATGACACACGAACAGAGCATGTCTTCAAGAGTACGAATCGTCCTTTCAGTCTGACCGTCGGTTTGGGGGTGGAAAGCGGTACTTAGATTGAACGATGTACCGAGTGCCGTTTGAAACGTTTCCCACAGTCGCGAGGTAAACCGAGCATCACGATCAGAGATGATCTCGCGAGGCGTCCCATGATTACAAATGATCTCGTCGGTGTAGATTCGGGCTAATCGTTCTACCTTGTAGTCTTCCCGTATTGGCAAAAAGTGAGCTGATTTAGTCAAACGGTCAACCACAACCCAAATGCTGTCGTGACCTGATGACGTATGCGGAAGCCTTGTTATGAAGTCCATAGCTATACTCTCCCACTTCCACATGGGGATTGGTGGTTGCTCGAGTAAGCCAGGGGGGCTTTGATGTTCAGCCTTGACTCTCGCACAGGTCAGGCATTTTCCAACATAGAGAGCAATATCCCTTTTCATGCCCGGCCGCCAGTACTTATAACGAAGGTCCTGGTACATTTTGTCGGCACCGGGGTGAATAGAATACCGGGATTTGTGGGCTTCGTCCATCAGAATCTGTCGTAAATCGGTCCGTTTAGGGATCCAAATTCGGTCCAGAAAGTGGAATATCCCATTTGACTTGCTCACTAGTTAGGCTCCATCGTGGTAGATTCTTTCTTTCTTCAGAGTGCGTTCGTTGAAACACGTGTGCTGAGCTTCGCGTATGAGGGATTCGAGATCGTATTGGGCTTGAACATTACGAGTGCTAAGCAGATAGCTCCGTTTGCTGAGTGCGTCGGCAACAACATTTGCTTTGCCTGGGTGATAACGAATCTCACAGTCATAATCATTGAGAAGTTCTACCCATCGGCGTTGACGCATATTAAGTTCCTTCTGATTAAAGATACGTTGTAGGCTCCTATGATCGGTGAAGATCATACACTTGGTACCGTACAGGTAGTATCACCAAATCTTTAATGCAAAAACAACTGCGCCTAGCTCGAGGTCATGGGTTGTATAGTTCTTCTCGTGGATTTTGAGCTGACGAGATGCGTAAGCTATAACCTTGTCCCGCTGCATAAGGACACCACCAAGACCAAGGTTGGAAGCATCACAATAGACAATGAAATCGTTGTTTCCGTCGGGAAATGTGAGAACGGGAGCATTGCAAAGCATGTGCTTAAGGGTTTTGAAAGCAGGCTCTTGTTTGGTTCCCCAAACAAAAGGTTTGTCTTTATGCGTGAGAGCGGTAAGCGGCACAGCGATCTTTGAGAATCCTTCGATAAACCGTCGATAATAGCCCGCCAGTCCGAGAAAAGAAAGGACTTCAGATGGGTTCTTAGGTGTAATCCAACTCTTAACGGCTTCGATCTTCACAGGGTCGACATGAATACCTTGACTATTAACAATGTGACCCAGAAACTGAACCTCCTCCAACCAGAATTCACACTTGGAGAACTTGGCGTAGAGTTGATTCCCCTGGAGTAGCTCGAGAACCAAACGTATATGTTGCCCGTGTTCGGTTTTCGATTTGGAATAGATCAAGACATCGTCGATGAATACGATGACGAAACGGTCGAGATACGGTTTACATACGCGATTCATCAGATCCATGAAAACCGCAGGTGCGTTGGTTAAACCAAAGGGCATAACAACGAATTCGTAGTGGCCGTATTGAGTGCGAAACGCGGTTTTGGGTATATCCTCCTCTTGAATGCGTAGTTGGTGATATCCTGAGTGTAGATCGATCTTCGAAAAGCATATAGCACCTTGTAGCTTATCAAACAAATCATCGATGCGGGGTAGGGGATAGCGGTTCTTGATAGTTAACTTATTCAATTCCCGATAGTCGATGCACATCCTGAACGACCCATCCTTCTTTTTGACGAAAAGGACCGGCGCGCCCCAAGGAGAGGTGCTCGGGCGAATGAAGCCTTTCTCAAGTAATTCCTGGAGTTGGTTTGAAAGTTCACGCATTTCGGACGGCGCGAGTCGGTAGGGAGCTTTGGCAATAGGGTTGGCTCCAGGAATGAGGTCGATACGAAAGTCGATATCACGACTTGGTGGTAGTCCGGGAAGATCCTCTGGAAAAACGTTAGGGAATTCTCGGACCACAGGAACGTCTTTTACTTACTTCTTCTCTTTCTTTTCCTTCTCCGCTACTACAATGTTAGCCAAGAAAGCTCTGTATTCCTTGCGGAGATACTTGCTAGCTTGAACACATGACATGAGCTTGAGACCTTTCGAAATAGTTTCACCGTAGACACACAATAAATCACCATTCGCGAGCGAGAATCGAATCATCTTGTCGAAGCACACCACTTCAGCATGGTTTTCACGAAGAAAGTCCATGCCTATTATGACATCGAAACTTCCGAGTTGCATCGGAATAAGGTCGATTGGAAAGATGTGATTTTTGAGCTCGAGAGTACAATCACGAAGTACAGAATTAACGGCGACAGTTCTTCCCGTAGCGACTTCAACTTTGAACGTTGAGGAGAGATGAGAGCGCTTACGACTAAGGAGTTTCTCGAATTCGAACGACACAAAGCAATTATCGGCTCCAGTATCAAACAAACATGAAGCATAAATACCATTCACAAGGAACGTACCATTGACCACGTTGTTGTCGGCTTGGGCTTGACGCACGTTGATGTTGAAAGTTCGTGCGCGTGCTGCTTGTTGCTGCTGCTGTTGCTGCTGCGGAGGCTGCTGCTGCTGGGGCTCTTGTTTCACGACCCTGTTTGGGCACATGTTGGCGAAATGGCTAGGATCGCCACATGCGAAGCAGACTCTGGCGTTGACCGCGGGTGCCGGAGGAGCTTGTTGACCCTGAGGGGCGATGAGTAGAGCTTGATGAGCAGGAGCTTGTCGAGTGCGGCAGTTGGTAGTGAAATGGCCGTACATATTGCAATGAGCACAGAAACGCCAAGCGATGGTAGTCGGGTGGTGGTAGCTACAAGTAGGGCAGAGCGGGTGTGGCCCAGTGTATGCACGCTTTGCAGGCGGTGCATTTGCCACAGGCGCCGCTACTTGACGCTGTTGGGCTGGTACAGCTTGAATCGGTCCAGCAATTATCGCACAGTTCTTGTTGCTGGAGCTGTTCTTTCTCTTGTTCTTCCTCTTGTTGCTCGATGAGGTAGTGGTTTCAGCAGTTGGTGCGGCGGTGGTAGCTTGATGCAGGTGCTTTGAAGTTTTATCCCAGACACCAGCCTTGACCCTCTTGTCGTTGATTTCGGCGGCCAGTAGGTAAGTTTCTTCGATCGTCTTAGTCTTAGCCGCTTGCACGAAATCTGCAACGCAGTCGGGCAAAGCTCGGATATACTTCTTGATTGCGATCTCCGGAGTCTTGACTTGATCGGGACAAATGATGCTGAGCTGTTTGAAGCGAGCAGTGAGCGCAGCATTTTCACCATCCTTTTGCTGTATGTGCCAGAATTCATCTTCTAACTTTTGGCGTTCATGAGGAGGTCAGAATTCTTCCAGCATGACCTCCTTGAGTTCGTCCCACGATAGACTGTAGGCTGCATCGTTTCCCCGCTTGTTTCTCTCGGTCGTCCACCAGTCTAATGCTCGGGACTGGAAGACGCCGGTAGCATTCAGAGTACGAAGGTCTTCGGGGCAACCGCTCTGTCGCAGAGTGACCTCGATGGAATCAAACCATTGGAACAACGCTGTAGGGCCTTCCTCGCCAGTGAATTCCTTTGGCCCACAAGACTTGAATTGCTTGAAATTGAAAGTAGTCTTGGTAGCAGCTTTAGGAGCTTCGGTTCTCGACTCCTCATATGATTTGCTGACGTTCTCGTAGACATCACTTACGGCCTTCGCTACCTGCTTGGAGATGATAGGAGCAAGGCGTTTGTCTCTCTTCTCTTGACGAGAAAGTGGATGACGGGATCCAGATGACATTGTCTGCAATAGACATTGTCACAGGACTCAACACAACGTATTCGAATCTCACCTCACACATCTAACGTTTACTAAAGCTCAGGAACACATACATCACATTAACACGTAGTCACATAATTATCGAGTCACAAAAACGCAGAAGCACATAAGCACGTAGAACACATAAGCACAGAAGCACATACACATTTAGTCACAAGATGCAGTCAGAATACAGAAACCTATTATGAGGTCTTGTTTGAATGTGGTGGTTCATGAGATGAAGTTGGGAAAACATGCTCAAAACATTTGTACATTATGCTTAGAAAGTGGTATACACACCAAGTGTTCGATAAAATGCTTAGGTGAAAATAATAAGTTAAATTTGTATGCTAGCAATGGATAATTATATGTAGAATGTGATAATGATGTAATAGATAATAGGTTTGCAAAAGGAATGTGTTTTAGATGGATTATGTCACACCCCAACCGATGGCGGAATCATCGGGGCATGGCACTGAGCGAAACAGATTGTCCAGAAGTTTCCAAAACAATTATCATTACTATTCAATTTAAATTAACATGTCCCATACCATGTCTCAAACAATAACCAAATTATTACAGATAAAGTCTAGGCAAATAATTTTGTTCCGACAACTCAGATTTAAATAGAGCAATTGTTTATCTGCTTCTAGAGACCCTTGATTCAATTACTACAGACAACTATTTGTTGGGCTCTAGAGCTTTATTCTAGCTTCGATGTCCTACCAGATGTGCATCCTAAGCACCTGTCACATACGTTAAAATAAAGTCAATACATAAAATGTAAAGGTGAGCATACAAGTTTGATAATAGCATATAAAGTTCGAATTCGTTTACGCATAACCAGCACGTACACATGGTGAAATGGAGCACGTTAGTTATCGACATAGCTCCATCGATACCAATGACTGCGGGTTGACCGCCCGAGGCAGTTCGCAATACATGATTACCACCGTAATCCATGCAAGTAATTGTCCTTAACAACCCCCGTGTGAACGGGTGCTGAGTCCAAACTATAGTACTATCGTTGCTAAGGCAGGTAGACAACATTCCATGTGTAAACATAACAAACAAGCATTCATAAGCCACGTATAACATGCATTAACGGTTAGCGTTCAAATAGTATTGAGTAGTGTGTTTGATGTGATTTGAATAGTTGTAACGTATGTAACACCCAAAAGTGCATAAAGCAAAAAGGGATCGAGTATACTCACAGCGGTTGATGGATTGAATGGAGCGCTTAGCGAGTAAAGTTAGCCTGAATGGATTGATAGCATAACGATAAGTGACGCGTAAAACGATACAAAGTGTGAATGGGTCGGATAGTAGTTCGGTCGGATGGTAATCCGGTCGGACGGCTTGTCTGTGCGGATGGCAATCCGTTCAGATGGTCATCCGGTCGGACGGTAGTCCAGTCGGATGACTATTCGAGTGGATTGTTTCTTCCTATGAGATGATGTGTTTGTGTATGATGGCTTGTCTTTTGAAGTTTTCATTGTAGCATTTTGAAAACATTGAAGTATCTCTATCCTTCAAGTCGGTCGATCGGACGGTCAATCGTGCGGATAACAATTCGTTCAGATTGTCATCCGGTCGGACGGTAGTCCGGTCGGACGGCGACCTTAGTGATGAGGTTACTTAGTGGGAACAATTCATAGCAGAAGTGTCACTCGGTCGGATGTCCATCCGACCGGGTGGCAACCCTGTTAATGAACATGTTGAAAATTGTTTAAGTCTTTAAAGTCCTAGTATCTCATGATCCGAAGAGTAATCCGGTCGGATGGTAGTCCGATCGGATGGCAATTTGTTCGATAACCAAACTTCAGATAGAGTTGATGAGGTGTGGGTCCCAAGGTGTGATCCGTTCAGACAGCAATCTGTTCGGGTAGCCTATCCGTTCGGTCGGGTAGTCCGGTCGGACAGCATTCTCTCCCGATTGTTCCGTTCGTCCTACACTTGGTTGATTTGATTGTTTGTCGTTTTATCGAGACGTTTTGACAACGTGTTAACCAATAGAACCCCATCTTGACCCAAGCGACCTGATCGACAGGAATCACCCTAGTTCAGCCAGTTAACCGATTCAAGACGGTTGTTCTTGTTTAACCCGAAATCGATGGTCTCGTGAGTAGAATCCAGATCTTGAGCTAGCACAATGACGTGATGTCGTGGTCACAATCAAATTTAATCCAATTACTACTAAATAGATAGTGGCAAGTGGGTATCGAACACAGGGAGTTTGTGGAAAATGTGTTATTTGCTAGAGTATCTAACTTGACTAAATTAATCTAATTGCAAGAAAAGTAAAATTCAAGAGTTGATTTTAGTGAATTGATTTAAGAACTAATTTTAACTAAATAAATTGCAAAAGAAAAGTTTTGGTTGTAAGCAAATTAGAGACAAATGACCATCCTAGATTTCCGGTTTGTTTCGACATTCATATTTATCATTTCACTAGAAAGAACTACATAGACATAGTTCATGAGTGATTATTTGCAGTGATGAAAGGGAACTAAGTACTCATATTCCTAGAATGTGAGGTAGTTACCCGATGATCAACCAACCCTTACCCAAGCCTAACTATACCCATGATATCTCGATTGCCAATGGCACCAAGAACGTATGGTTTCTAATTAGTTCAACATAAGGATTAACAAGTTACTAACAAACAATCACACACCATAACAACAAATCATAAAGATAAAGATTGTTATTCTAGAAATTAGAAAAATCAAACATGGAATGTCTCAACCAAACCTTCAATCTAGGACAATCATCAAGTGTTTAGCCACTCATGGCTTGAAGCAACATCATAACAAAAGTTCTATTGTTCATCAAGATCGAAGCACCAAAAACTAATGATTAAACAAGTGTTCTCCTCCCCAAAGTCTCCAACAAGCTCCCCAAAATTGATCACAATCAAGTGGTAACCGAAATCATATGATAAGACACCATAAAACCTCATCAAAAGACAATTTAATGCGTAAGTTATGAATTGGGATCAGTCGGTGCCGTAACCTATGGCCCTCCGCCGTAGGTTACGGCGGTCAGCAAGTCACAAATGGTCAACATAGGGTCGTAACCTA
>JARYGA010010145.1:0-28278 GCA_030545235.1 Helianthus tuberosus
GCTACGAAGATACTCGTATAACACCAACGACTGATTGTGTCGAGATTAGGTGTGAAAACCAAGAACTCTCGATGAGATCACTAACCCCGCGCATTACTCTTAGCATGAGAAACTTCCGTTGAGTTAGGAGTGATATCCATATCTCGACAGAAATCTCCATCTCTATCTAGTGGAACTCCCGAGTTTCTTCGGAGAGAACAGCCACAGTTAGGAGCAAAGTTGTTAAGTTAGGGGTGAAATCCGCATCTTAATAACCCGTTCCACTCCCTAATCTGATTTTCAAAGATCTCACCAAAGTCTCGATCATTTCAATGACTCGGGATGCATAGTAACCGGAAGGGTAGTGTCGTTAGCCGTAATGCGGTGAGAGCATTTACCTATTAGGCCAACCGTGTGCCTGTAATCAAGAGAATGGTCGAATCACTTTGGGTAGTCGTTGTCTCAAACCCAACACGCTCTATTTATTATTAAGCTTGCAATCATCGATTTTACGCGTCATCGAATTTTATCATGCTTATGTGTTTTTGATTTAGAGATTTTACGCTTATTCGATTTCTTGTTTTACCGCTTTTCGCTTTCCGATTATATGCACAACTCGCACAGCCATCGCAATCTAAAACAAGAGCTAAATATCCGCAACAAAACTAAAGCATAACAACTCTCTCTCTTAAACGCTTCCTCGCGCTATATATATAGTATATGATGACATGTGCTTATGTGAATACATGAGAACCTAGGAATTTCGTGTCTCCTATGTGAATACGTATTACTATATCAACTATAACAAGTTTTAACGCGCTAGACGCATCGTAATTTCAAAATCATTATGATCGAATCTCATTCCAATCTCTTTGTCTAGATGTCTTCGAATGATTCCAACTCGCGACGTTAAGCCAGAAGAAACGCCGATAAGAGGATCGCCTCGCTCGTGGCCAAGGAAATGGCCAAGATCATTCCTCAAATCGTCATGCAGGTTCAATCTCTCAGCAATTCTCAGACATCGGAAGACTCTAAGACCGATGCACCAAAGTCTACTTTCTCCTACAAGTAGTTCAAAGCTTGTGACCCGATGGTCTTCATAGGCGAAGAAGGTGTATCTCAGATGTTTCAGTGGTTCGATGCTATCGAGGTTACCCTCCGTCAGAGTGGGTGCCCCGAGCATTTTCGTACTACATGCACTACAGGAGTATTTCAATCAAGAGCCCTCAACTGGTGGACGGCCGAGCGTAACAAATGCGGGAACGATGCAGCCTACGCGCTCTCCTGGGATGAGCTGAAAGAGCTCATGAAGGAAGAGTACTGCCCTCCACACGAAGTCTAGAAGCTAGAAAACGAATTTTGGGATATCAAGCAAGTTGAAAGCGACAACGCCGGCCTCACAACAAGGTTCAAACAGCTTAGCATTATTTGCCCAAGCCAAGTCGACACTCCCGAAAAGGCCATCAAGAACTACATACGTGCCTTACCTGAGTGTGTGGGCAATATTGTCGAAGCTGCAAGACCGGCTACCATCGAAGAAGTCTATCGCTTGGCTGCAGAGATCAACGACAAGCGAATCTTGGCTGGATCTTCTCCAAGGATTCCACCAAGAAGGCTAACCAAGCTACCACCGAATCATCCGATGAAGCCGCACAGGCCACAAGACACCGACAAGCCTAGCCACAAGAGAAAGAGCTCAAATCTAAATTGCTCAGCAACTGCACCGCTTAAACCCGAACCTCTCTGAGCAGTTGCACTTTACCCAAGGCGTAACTACACTGGAACTCTTCCCCTATGTTTGAGCTGTACTTATCACCACCAGGCTGGAGCCAACTGCCGCTATTGCACAAATTGCAACTGTTTCGGTCACTTCACCAACCACTGTCGCACAGGACCGCGACAACAAGGCATACTAGCACTCCCAGCACCGCCGACGTAACCTACAGCCCCAGCAACCGCAGCACCAGCAGATGTAGCACCCGCAGCAGAAGCTCCAACAGCAACCACAGCCCAAGCAAGAGTCTTCAACATCAACACCAACTAGGCATAGAACGACGCTGTTAATGGTACGATTCTCGACGTTGGTACTTATACTTTATAATTGTTCTATTGTTCGATGTCACCTCAATATGTGATGCCGACTCTCTCTCTCTCTCCCTCCCTCGCTCTCTCTCTCTCTCTCTCTCTCTCTCTCTCTCTCTCTCTCTCTCTCGAGTCCTCACACTTAGTCTAGGTTCACACACAGATTCTATTACTAGCACTATATAGTATATCACGATATAATATGTTTTACCCCGACTATGCATCTTTGGAATAAGTTACGATAAACATGCAAGGACCAAATTAATCATGGATGCACACGGGATTATTTTGGTAAGTGCATAGAGATCGTAGTAAGTTCTAATGATGCCATAACGTTAACAACACGGTGGATAAGCCGTTGGTACTTCCTATATATAAGCATCTTAACCATGTCGACAAAGTGTGACATCTATTCACGGGACGGAGGAGGTGTGGTCAAAGCATGGTGGATACACCACTGGTACTTTCTATATATAAGTTCTTTGCCATACTAACAAACTCTCATGAAGAATATGCCATGTGGAGTTGAACGTTATTAGACCTCGTATATTATTGAGACTATTTTCAACACGCTAAACTCCTTCGCAAGGCGTAACATCTCATTACTTCTCGATCGCACCATCGCTAGACTTTTCGTAAGTCTACAGCAACGCAATCTCACCTTCACTAGAATCTATTTCACTTCACCATCGCTAGACTTTTCGTAAGTCTACAGCAACGCAATCTCACCTTCGCTGAAATCTATCTCGCTTCACCATCGCTTTCCCTTTTCAATGCTTTAACGCTTTATCACATCTATCATTCTTACCGCTTCGATATTCCCATCGCTTTTCCCTCTTGACGCTTTAACGCTTATCGCACCTAACATTCACGCCGCTTCGATATTCCAAATCACTGAACCATTCGCGCACACTCTTATCGCTAACTAAGTTTGCAATCAACTTCACCGCTTAGTCTACTTGATCTTCCTTCCGAACTCAGTCCAACTATTTCCCGTTTGGGCCGAGGATACCAAAACCTATCCATATCATGTCGACACACATGACATCGCTCTACGGGACAGAGGCAATATGGCTAAAACATGGTGGATACACCGCTGGTACTACCTATATATAAGGTTTTTAGCCATATTAACAAACTTTCATGGAAAGATACCATGTGGGGCTTGACGCTAATTGAACTTTTGATACTGTTAAAACCTATTTGTTACCGTATGTTTTGAAAATAATTAAAACTTATTTGTTTACCGAATGTTTTGGAAATAAATGGAAAATTTTCTGAGAAATATTAAGTTAAATTATAACCTTTGGACAAACAAAACTTTTTTTACAACACTGGTTTAAACATCGACTCAGTTTAACACCACGCCATAAGGAAATTTTCATAAATCAGGTTTTTCCTTAAAATCTTTTTGTAATGACTTGACAAAAACTTTTCAAAAACCTAAAACATTTTGGATCGTCAACTCGTGAGTTACTATTCCCTAATCAAGCAAGTCGCTTTTTCTCAATCGATTTCCCATGCCACTAAGACGCTCTCACTCGTCAATCCTCGATCGATCGTTCGTTCATCCTTAGCTTACCCTAACGCTTTTATCGCTACTTATTCGTGTAAATTCTGACAGTCTCCCTTTCGAATAAATTTCTTGACGAAATTTCCTAAAACAAGAGAGACTGTAACAACCCGCACTTCCGCGCTCATTACTCTCGTTACGCCTAGCACCAGAGATTCGGATCGTAATGTAAACTATATCGCTTACTACGCTACATCGCATATTTCGCACTACATCGCTTATTTCAGTACGCTATATCGTAACACTTATGCTTATAACGCTTACACTACTACATCACGTGAGTACCTAAACTAACTACTCGCTCTCGCATCAACTCAATGCAAACTTAAAATGCCGATTTATTTATATTACTTGCATTATTATTGTGTATTTAAGTGGTAAATGGTTTATAAGTGTCGTGTTGTGTATACACTTAATACCTTGCTAAAATACATAAAGTACTCGACCTAACTAACGCGACTAAACGCACCTAACGAACACCCGACACGTGAAACGAGGATTTCTCACACAAAACTGGTCCCTTCTTACGAAGCCAGCAGCTTTGTACGAAGCCAACAGCTTTTTAGGAAGCCAGCAGCTTCTTACGAAGGCAGCCAGCTTCGAACAGAACTTTCAGCTCGCCTATAAATACCCAACTCCACTCTTTCACTTTTCATTGCAGCCATTTTCACCCAAGAACTCTCCCAACCTGCTGTCCATCGATTTCCCAAGTAAGATCCGCTATTTTTACAAGTTTCACGACGATTTCCACTATGATTTTACATGATTTTCACTCTGATTTCATCCAAACTGCTTTATTTTCATCTAAACAACATCTTTTTCATCTAAACTTTAACTTTTCATCTAAAACTTCATCTTTTTCATAAAAACCTTCATCTTTTTCTTCAAAGACTTCTGATTTACCTTGGATTTACACTTAAACGAGTGATTTGGCTTCCCAAGATGTAGATCTGAGAATCTCACACTCACCAAGTGTTTACTCCAAATAAAAAGTGCTTTAAACTTGATTTTTACACAAAAACGGACCAAAACCGACACATATTATGTTCACTAAGTAGCGGGACAAAGTGGTGTCAAAACCGTCATGAAAAAGACTCGAAAACACAGCCGATTTAGGCGAAAAAACTCATCCGAACGCTGAAAAATGCTGAACAGTCGCTTGTACGAAGGCACTGGCCTCGTACGAAGCCAGCTTCGTACAACTCAGCCATATTCCTCACATGTGACTCAATCACTCAAAAGACCTCCCCGGATCTAAGTTTAATCAGTAGCTTAAGGCTGGAGGGATGAACACTCGATTTCTCGAAGACAGACGCGAAGAACACTCGATTTTGGACATGAAAATCAGGCGACACGTACGAAGACCCACCTTCGTACAAAGGCACTCCCTTCGTACGAAGGCACCACTCCCTTCGTATAAGGAGCCTGTTTCCCACCCGACACTTCAACTTTGACCGTTTCAGCACTTGGAAGACTTATGCACTTCTGTTCCCGAACACAGGCTAATCCGGCGCTCTCTCCACTCCATTCCAGACCGTGTTTACTATTATGCACACACTGTGAGTATACTCGAACCCTTTTTCGCTTAACGCACTTTTAGGTGTTACATACGTTCTCTATCAAAACACAATGCACACAACGCTTAAACTCTTTTAAAACGCTAACCGCCCTTGCCTGTTATACGTGATTCGATGAATGGTTGTTTGCTATGTTTACACAGTGATTACTTGCCCTACCACCCTTAGCAACGATAGTACTATTGTTTGGACTCATCACCTGTTTATTCAGGAGTTGTTAAGGATCTCTTACTTTACGTGCACACTACGTTGAACACGTATTGCGCATACCACAACTCGCAGTCATGTTGGTTAGCTTGTGTCATTGTCGATAGCTTACTTGATTCACTTCTCTACGTATTACATGCTGGTTATGCGTAAACACTTTTAATACTATACTTATGCAAACTTGTGTACTCACATTTACATTATTGTATTGACTTTATTTTAACGTATGTGACAGGTTGATGGACTTTTATGCTGCAAATGGATAGGATTGCTAGAAACTCACCTAAAAATCTAAGTTGTCGGATTGGTTTTGCTTGAGAGACTTGAAATCTGTTATGACTTTTGTTGAAATATTTGTTTGATAGTATGTGATATTGAACTTGTTAAATATTATCACTAAATTAATCGTTATGGATTCTCTTGAGCAATTTGGTTCGCTTAGTGCCACATCCCGATGATTCCGCCATCGATTGGGGTGTGACACATTAGTACTTACTACGCAGGAAGCAGAAACGATTCCAAACGTAATCGCTAATATGTAAAATCTAAGTTAATTTATTATTTGACCCTAGTACAAATCAAAGTTATAAATAAATGCATCCTGTCAAGTACTTCATTTATTCAGAACCATAATAGACTTGTTTGGTCTTCACTTTCATTGAATCATTTATTTGGTTACGACACCTTGTGGTAGCATTTTCATTAATTTGAAGCTTGAGCTAATTTCATTTTCACACCTGATGTACGAATTTATCTATTTAAATAATTTATGTTGGTTCATTATCTTAAAACAGTCTTAATACAATTATGTGTTAAGATAAGGGTACACAAATTCGTATTATATTCTGGTGTACCTCTAAAGATTCTTTCATCATTGATCGAAAATTATATGATATTAATTTGTTCTTTCATTATCAATTGAAAATCCTATAAGATTTATTTGAAATAAATATCCAAATTTACTTCAGTAAAACTTTCAGTTGATTACGAACACGGTGAATTTGTTCGGTCACCGTAATTAATGAACTATTTCAATCATTAGGACACCTTGTGGCGTTGGTATAAACTTGTAGCTTGGCTAATCATAATCATACGAATCATGCAAAACCACGTATGTCTTTCGTTTGACTCATCGTTTAAAGTAGTCTTGATGCAATTATGTATTAAGACAATGATACACTAAACTCTATTGTATTTAGGTGTATCCTTGCAATTCAATAATATCAACACACTGATTTTTCCTCATGTCATGATTTGATAATTGACAAATCATTTTCGAGCTTCTATTTTATTTGAGCTTGTTAATTCTAAGCCTTCCTTGATTGATGATTAAAGTAAGTTTCCCTTTGGCAAATAAATTCTATTGATTCTAAAAGTCATTCACAATTTGTAAACATTCTATTTAGACATCTATTGATCATAAATCTCTTTTGGCTTGAACCTAGTCACCTTAGAAATTATATCATTTCATCTCGTTCGCTTAACATCGATTTCTGGAACTAATTCAGTTGAACCATTGAGTCATATTTATTGTAAAACTCGTATTCATTTGAACATGTCTTGATTCTGTGTCATTTACCTTAATACTATTCTTATTGACCAAGACGTGACATGACCCTAAAGGAGACATCGTAGCCCAAATCTCGAGACCGAGATTTAAAACAAGGTGGGGAGGTTGTAACGTTTCTATTTTTTATATTAAAATAGAGTATATAAAAACTTATATTATTAAACGAGTAGATTATGGGTAAGTTGACTGTTAGAAATATGAGATATTAGACGAACATAGGATCCACTTAATAATTAAATTATAAAAATACATTATATTTGAACTTACTCCATTTTTAATGAAACTTGGGTCAAAATGTAGATAAAAATATTCTCGTTCTAATGACATATTCATCGTTTTATAAAACGTCATATTTTAGAAGTTATAAGCGATAAATGAGTGAAACAGCTGAATTAATTATAATATATAAATAATAAAAAACAAATCTAACATTGAATTCAATATGTGCTGTATACATACGTGGCTCGCCAAACTTGATTTCCAAGTTTTGAACTTGCTATAAATAGGAGCACAAAGGAACTTTCATATTTGCTCTTTTCTTTCTCTTTGCCTGCTCTGCTCTCTTTCTCTCTCTCTCTCTCTCTCTCTCTCTCTCTCTGCTCACATGTATTCATTTTTTAAGTATTTCACACCATATTACTCTAAAGCCCTGCCCCGTTTTAAGTGTTTTAACCACAGATCACTGAGTCGATGCCCTGTCCGATTGATCTAGAACCTAGCAACGCATGTCAAGGCTCTGCCTGACTAAGTACGTTGGGGTTCTGTCTCGTGACGTATTGAAAAAGTTGAATTTGGGTTATTATAGTTAACGCGAGTGCATTATATATTTTATTAAATAGCTCAGGAGTTATACTCAAGATTATACCAGGAGGCTTTTAGTTGAACCCTAAAGTTACAAAGTGAGTCATTCTTCTTTTTATCACCTTTTTGTGACACATTTATATTTAAAAATGCTTTACAAAACCCTCAATGTTTATCGGTTATACTTACATTGATTAAGTTTTTGTAGTCTGCAATTACCATCGGTATATGGGGCTTTAACTGGGTTCAAGATTAAAGGGTTAAGTTAAAACACATATATTATTAATGTATTTCTATTAAGGCTGGTTGTGAATATATTTAGAGCCTATTATGTTATAATATTCGACTTCTCATTATAATTAATTATAATGTGTTAATAATATATTTTATTAATATAAAGCAAAAAAATGTTATACTTTATCAATATAACATGTGATATATGTATATTTTTCATTTAGTCACTATGTGTCTAGTACAAAGTTTCGTTTAAATATCAACTGTAAACTTTTATCTTGGGTCATATTAAATGTAACTATATTATCACTGTTTATATGGTTATAACTTCTTTATAACTTTTAGTATTGTATTTAATTGTAACCCATTTTATTATGTATAGACATAACATTTTAGTTTAAATACGATATATTAAATATAAAGGATTTATAATAATACAATTATTTAATTAAAATATTATATTTAATAAAGTTATAACTACTAGTTTGACAGAAAATAATATATTTCATTATTTCATTTTTTGGGCTAATTGGTTTTGTGCCATAGAAAATATATTTGACAAAGTGATATCATGGGTTTTATAATATATACTTTATATACACTACTAGTTCAGCGTCACTAGTTGAGAGAATGATCAACAGTGATATGACCAGAGTCACTAGTTGAGAGAATGATCAACAGTGTTATAACCACAGTCACTAGTTGAAACAACGATCAACAGTGATACGACCACAGGCACTAGTTGAGAGAATGATCAACAGTGTTATGACCCCAGTCACTAATTGAAAGAATGATCAACAGTGATTTGACCACCGTCACGGGAATCGCCTAGTGACAGATACCTTTGAATAATAGTAAGATATACTATATATCTATTACTTGATAAACTGCACTATTGGACGAAAGTTAGCCAATGAGTGATATGACCACCGTCACATTGGAACTGCCATCATGTGACAAATACTGATTGAGTTTTGGGTAAATATAAACAAATATAAAAACCCTTAATGCTGTAAAGTATAACAATATATTTTTATAAAAATGGAATGAACTCGCCAGTATTTATTACTGATAAAATGTTTTCAAAACGTATTTCAGGTAATTTGCTGTAAAGATAATAGAAGTCAACTATGGAGCACTGAAGGCTTAAATAAAGTGGCTATAAATACCTGAATAAAAATGTTGGAACCTGAAGGTTTATTCATGTAGGTTAGCATAGTTGAAGGGTTGTTTCTGTGTTTTGTTTAGTTAACATATGGGTCGAATTATGTATGGGTTGGGTTGTTTAGCTAGAAGTCGCATGGGCCTAGGTTTAAGTCCAATTGTTTTGTATTTAAACAAACCTCAACCACTTGGTTGAGATGGATCGTTGGTTGCGACACAAGGGAGCCGAAACTAGTTAAGAGTCTTGTATCAGTCATCGTTTAGCTTTGAATGCAAGATCTCTGGTTTGTGTTTTAATCATATTATTGTTTACTTATTTGTTCTTGAATCAACTTGTGATTGTATTCCGCACCTTCACAAGTTAAGATTGATATCATTGAAGGATCCTAAACGGGTTTTACAATTGGTATCAGAGCCAAGAAACCATTCTTGGTTCGGTTTTGATATCAATTGGATTCAAGAACATCAGTTGCTACTAATCCGGTTTTGGTGTTTGTTTTGCAGTGAAAATTATTAAACATTCAAACTGTTCTTCGTGTAAATCATTGAAAGATATCACTGATTGTGGTTTGTGTGATTTCATAATATTGTTAGCTGATTTCTCGGGAGTTGGTGATCAAAGAAAATTCAAAGATTACGATATCTTTGAATTTTTGAAAAGTGCTGAAAATCAGGGATTACGAGTCAACAGTGTTTATCTCATATCTGTTTTACAGGTTTCGACTCGCAACCATTAGCAGTCTCGGCTTGTACTGTTCCAGTCTCGACTCGCAACCGTTAACTGTCTCGACTTGTCCTGCTCCAGTCTCGACTCGCAACCATCAACAGTCTCGATTTGTTCTGCTCCGGTCTCGACTCGCAACCATCGCTGTCTCGGCTTGTGTGGATTTAGTCTCGACTTGCAACTAACTACGGTCTCGAGTTGTCTGATTCTTAGTCTCGACTCGCAATTGTGGTCTCGACTCGCAACGTCACTTTGCAACGTTACTTGGACCTGGACTTTGAACTGTTAACACTTTTGGACCTTTAAAAATAATTAATTGATTAATTAATTATGACAACAAATAACGTTGAATTGGCTGCCCTTAACAACCAACAAGAACTGGATTCAAAGCTTGGAACCACAACACGCATTCCAAGATTGACTGATGCAAATGATTTTCCCGAGTGGAAGTGGCGCTTTGAACAGCACTTGAAGGTCAAAGATTATAAACTGTGGCGAAGCATCTTAAGGGGTCCAAGGGAGATTATGATGGAAAGTTCCACTGAACCAGGTGTTAAGGTAAAGAAACCTAGAGATCAATATACCGAAGATGATTTGCTTATAGTTGAAGAAGATGACCGAGCACTTTCATACTTAACCATGGGTTTGGGTCCTGACATTGCTATTGGATTTCGCACCTGCAAATCTGCCAAAGAACTGTGGGAATCATTGATCGACGTCTATGAAGGAAATGAATATATGAAGGAGAGTCGAAGAAATCTGCTGTAACAAAATTTCAACAACTTCAACCATATTTATGGTGAAACTGTAGACAATCAAATTCAGAGGTTTGTGAAGTTAGTGACACAAATGCAAATGGAAGAAATTCATACATCAAATGCATCTACCAATAGACAGCTTCTTAATGCATTGCCAAAGAGTTGGGATCATCATGTCGCTATGATCAAGAAAACTAAAGACCTCGCGAGATGCAGCCTGTCAGAGATGATCTCTCATATCAAAGCTTGTGAACTAGATGATAAACAAAGAGAAACCAACTACAAAAACAGCATGCTAGCCGCAGGTTTTTCCGTTGCTCCCACTTCATCAAACAACAATAACACAGCTTTGTTGTCTCAAGGAGGTTTTCAAATGTTTCGCAATGCAACATCTGCTAAGACTGCTCCCACTTCAGCAAATGTCTATTGCTCAGGGTCCTCTAATCAAGTTGCTCCTCCAGTTGCTCCCACTTCCACTACAAATGCTGGGAATGCCTCCACTGCTGCTTCCGCCTCCATTGCGAACAATGAGATGATAGCTTTCTTTACTAAACAGTCAAAGGAAAATTTGGATATCGCAGCCTCCGTTATCAATTGTTTGAACGCTTTCGTTGCAGGAAAAATTGATCCTCCAAAATGGTGTGGCGATGACCTATCTCAGATTCATCCTGATGACGTTGAAGAAATGGACATCACCTGGCAGATGGCAATGGCTGCTTTCAGGGCACAAAAGTTTATTAAAAGAACAGGTAAAAACAGGTGGGGAACTGCTTGGAATGGAGCTGCTAAGGTGCCTTTTAACTTGCGCTGTTACAACTGTCATGAGGAAGGACATTATGCTCGAAATTGCACAAAACCACTGATGAATAGAGAACAAACTCCTGCACAGCCCGTAACACCTAATCGAGAAAGAGCTCTTGTGACCACTGCTAGTATATCAGATGCTGCTGCTACTGGAAGCCCTCAACCGCAGGGATTAGCGCAAGCCCTGGTGGTTCAGCCCAACATCAACTTTGATTGGACTTCTGAAATTGAGCGTCTGAACATCTCAGCTCCAGAAAATCAAGCTGCTTCAAATAACATTGCTTTCATGACCTCAAGTGATCAAAACTCTAAGCCCGAAGAAGAGACTTCAGCTGAAAACTTTGCTTTTATGACTCAAATTCTTTCAGCTCCTGTTAAAGGTCTCACCAAAGAAGAGGTACTTTCTGTTTTCTGTACTCCTGAGTGTAGGGAAAGGGTTGAAGCTTATAGAACACACAACGCTGAGCTCATTCAAGATTATCAAGACATAAAAAATAAAAATTTTACCTTATCGAAAAATGAGAAACTTTATAAAGAAAAGATTGAGGCTCAGCGAAAAGACATCATCAAACTTAAGGATGATGTGAGTGTAAAAACAGCCCATTTCTTAGAAGCTCAGGAAAAAGTATGTATTTTAACTAAGGAACTGGAAGATATTAGAGACAGATATCAAATTAATGAACTTAATATCAAGAAATTTGATTCTTCCAGCAAACTAGTTAAAAACCTGTGCGATCAACAGCCTGCGTACAAAGAAAAGAAAGGGCGTGGTTTGGGTTATAATCAGATTCCTCCTCCATATAATGATAATTACACTTATCTGCCAATGACTGAGGAGGAGATGATGAATGAGAGTAACATGACTTATGGTTCCAAAACCAACAAGTCGTCTTCTCATGACAGACAAGTTGAGAAACAGAAGTCTACTCCATTAAATTTTGTTTCCAAAGGCTCAATTGATCCTAACGTTTCATCTTCATGTGTAGATGATATTTCTGAAGTAAAATGTGGAGATGTTCATGGGAGTGAACCAGTCGTTATTTCAAATATTTCTGAACCTTATTTTGAACCTTATTCTGAACCAACTGAATCTGACATTGCTTTTAGTCGTTCTTTATTTGCGTCGTTTTCTGCTTATGTTTCGTCTTGTGAGCCTGTTGTTTTGGGCAAAACTGATGATGTTTGTGTTGATAGTTTGAACAATAAGTGTGGTGATGATTGTTTTTCAGCTAATGTGTGTGATCCTAATGTTTCTAACGTTTCAGTTAATGAAAATGTTACAGGTGAGGTCCCTCAGGACGCATTCAGTGAAACCACTGAAACGACTTCTCAAGAAAATCAAGAGTATCCTGATTCTTCTTCTGAATCTGTCTCAGTGGGTGTCCCTAATGTTGAATCTAGTGGGACCCCATTGGAAACTGTAGTAGAAATTGAACCTGAATCAGTTTCACATGATAAATGCGTTGAGGAAATGCATATTGATGAGACTTCTACACGTTCAGATAATGAACCTGAATTAGTTTCACATGACAAATGCATTGAGAAAACGCATATTGATGAAACTTCTCCATGTTCAAATACTGAACCGAAATTAAGTAACAAAGAAAAGGGAATTGATATAAGTGAGAAGTCATTAGAAGAAAAACCACCAAAATGCTCAGAACAACCACAAACACAACATATTCAGAAAACTAAAACGCCAAATCATTCAAAACCAAGCAAATCGTGTAAAAACTTTCAAAATACTCACAAATTGAAGCGTCAAACATGTTTTAACTGTGGCATCGCGGGTCACATCGCCAGAAATTGTGTTCAACTCCCAAGGGCATCGTACAAGACAAAGTTCATGCAAGATCAGAAGGTCATGTCTAACCGATATCGTTGTTCAGAGTCAATGACGACTGAAAAGACTAAGACAATGAAAAACAACTATCGCAAGACTAAACCTTCTGATCAGGATTGGAATGCAGCCAAATGCAAAAATCAAAATCACCAAAATGATTTTCGAAGATATCAACATAATGCTTTTGGTAATTACAATTCTAACTGGTCAAACAAGCATTGGAAACCTAAAGCTAAGGCCAAGCAATCCAATCCATCTCACACATGTCATCGAAACTCTGTCTTTCAAAATACTTCGGAGTTTTTAAGTAAAGACAATTTAGTGTGGCAGAGAGTGACTTATATTGATGCACAAGGAAAACCCAGATCCACTATGGGCTGGGTTCCTAAATCTAACTAATCCCGCTAATTGTGCAGGAACAGCTGTGGAGGACTACCGTGCGCCTCTGGTACATGGATAGTGGCTGTTCCAGGCACATGACAGGAGACTTATCCCAACTGGTAAATGTCAAAGAATTTAATGATGGATATGTCTCATTTGCGGGAGGAGATTCAGGCAGAATCACGTTGAAAGGAACAGTACGAAATGGCGTTTTAAGCTTCGAAAATGTTAATTATGTTCCAGAACTGAAACACAATCTGTTGAGCATTTCTCAGATTTGTGATCGAGGGAATTCAGTTCACTTTACAAAGAAAGGATGTCATGTTCTTAAACCTGGGATTGTCATTCCAGAAGATTGGTTTTTAATGTCAACAGAGAGACGAGGAAACGCTTATGTGATTGATATGAACAAGAAACCGTGTGAAGAAATTACTTGCCTATTTTCGAAGATTTCAGAACATGATGGTCTACTGTGGCATCGTCGCCTTGGGCATGTGAACATGAAGAATTTGAACCGACTGGCTAAAGGTCAATTAGTACGTGATCTTCCGATAAAAGATTTCATGTTGGTCGAAAAGTGTGTTGCTTGTGCAAAAGGGAAAGCGCATCGAAAACCTCATAAGGCAAAACCTGCACCCTCAACAAAGGCCATACTTGAATTACTTCACATGGACCTTTTTGGTCCAGTGAATGTGCTAAGTATTGGCAAGAAAGCTTATTGTCTTGTAATCGTCGATGATTATTCTCGCTACACCTGGGTATATTTTCTCAGTCACAAAAATGAAACTGCAGTCTTAGTGAAACACTTCATCACTCTGGCTGAAAATCAAGCGAGTGCCAAGGTGAAGGTTATTCGATCTGATAATGGGACAGAATTCAAGAACGTTACTTTGGACACGTTCTGCACAGAAAAGGGAATTGATCGTCAGTATAGTGCACCACGAACTCCTCAACAAAATGGAGTAGCTGAAAGAAGAAATCGTACTCTTATTGAGGCTGCACGAACTATGCTGGCTGACTCGAAGCTTCCTAGTTTCTTTTGGGCCGAAGCTGTTAGCACGGCTTGTTATGTCCAGAATCATGCTTTAGTAAATAAACGTCATATGAAAACTCCTTATGAGATTCTGGAAGGACGCAAACCTTCGGTTTCACACTTTCGTATCATTGGATGTCCTTGTGTGTTATTACTCATGGACTCTAATGGAAAGTTTGAGGTCAAAGGGGACGAATGTTTCTTTGTTGGATATGCTAAAGGCTCTGCCTATAGGGTATACAACAAAGTAACTAAAAAGGTCGTCGAGTCGTGCAACATTGAGTGGCTTGAAGAAAACGCTACGGATGCTAGAGTCGGACCAGATTGGTTATACGATTATTCTGAATTGTTTAAGTCATTTAACATTTTGTCAAGTGATTTTTCAGATGCAGGTGTGTCTATTCCAAAACAACCGCTGTCTTTTGAGGACACTGAAGAAGAAGAACAGACAGAAGGAAGCGTCAGACATCATACCATTGATCCGCCAGGAATGGTGTTTACGCAACATCCTACGTGTCAGCAAACGTCCCATCAATCCCCTGAAGGTGCTTCAACTAGCGGTTCTGCATCTAATGGTTCCGGATCTGCACTATTTCCTGAACCCATTCCTGAAGATTGCATAGTTACCACTCCATTCGTTCATAATACTGCAGCATCTAATGAGGGGGAGTCTAGCAACACCACCACTAAAGACGAGACCGTACCTGACCTGGCAATACCCACAAGTGTTCAACGAAATCATCCTATAGAGAATGTGATTGGTCCTGTAAATGCAGGAGTTTTAACCAGGAGCCAATCGGGAACCATCAATACTTGCTTATATTCTTGCTACATTTCTCAAATCGAACCTAAAACTGTTGATATAGCTTTGCAGGAACCAGGCTGGGTAGATGCTATGCATGAAGAGCTGAACCAGTTTGAGAAGCTTGGAGTATGGAAACTTGTCAAGTTGCCAAAGGGAAAGCGCAAACTTGGAACTAGATGGGTATTTCGAAACAAGCAAGATTCTGCAGGTGTTATTGTTCGAAATAAAGCAAGGCTGGTGGTTCAGGGATTTCGACAAATAGAAGGTCTGGATTATGATGAAGTATATGCTCCGGTTGCCTGACTTGAAGCCATCCGGATCTTCTTAGCTTACGCGTCATATATGGGGTTCACTGTATATCAGATGGACGTCAAGACAGCGTTTCTATATGGAGATGTGAAGGAAGAAATTTTTGTTGAGCAGCCACCAGGTTTCATGCATCCAGATCATCCAGAATATGCCTACAAGCTAGACAAGGCATTGTATGGATTACACCAAGCACCACGAGCTTGGTATGCCACACTAACTGAACATCTTCTGGCTCATGGGTACACACGTGGCACGATAGACCAGACTCTGTTTATCAAGAAAGTGGGCAAGGATCAGATCTTAGTTCAAATCTATGTTGATGATATTATTTTCGGGTCTACAAGTGAGGAACTTTGCAAGGAATTTGAGAGAGTTATGAAGAAGAAATTTGAAATGAGTGCTCTTGGGGAAATGACATTGTTTTTGGGTTTACAAGTCAAGCAGAATTCTCAAGGGATTCTTATCCATCAAGGGAAGTATGTGGATGACGTGCTAGCAAAATTCAACTTTTCAGACGCAAAACCAGCTGAAACACCAATGGCAGAGAGACCGTTATTGACTGAAGATGAAGAAGGATCTCCCGTGGATCAACGTCAGTATAGGTCTATGATCGGGTCGTTGATGTATCTGACAGCTAGCCGACCGGATATTATGTTTGTTGTCTGCAACTGTGCGAGATATCAGGCTAATCCTAAAACTTCTCATCTTACTGCTGTTAAACGAATCTTTCGATACCTTAAAGGCCGACCTCGGTTTGGTCTGTGGTATCCGAGGGATTCCAATTTTGACATGTTTTCTTTTTCTGATAGCAACTTTGGAGGTACTGATAGTGACAGGAAATCTACATCTGCTGGATGTCAATTTCTGGGTGACAGGCTCATTTCTTGGCAATGCAAGAAACAACAAACGATGGCGATTTCTACAACTGAAGCTGAGTATGTTGCCGCTTCTGCATCTTGCTCTCAAGTGGTGTGGATGCAACATCAATTGCAGGACTACGGTTTGACTTATCTCAACACTACTATTTACTGCGATAATGATGCTGCAATACAAATTGTTAGAAATCCTGTTTTCACTCCAAAACCAAGCACATAGACATAAAAGTTCATTTTATTCGGGATTGCTTCGACAGAGGTCTTATTACACTTGAGCAAATCGACACAGATGCAAATGCTGCCGATTTGTTCACCAAACCTGTCAGCAGCTCAAAATTCAAAGTGCTTGTGGATTTTCTGAAAATGATCCGCTTTACTGACTGAGCATGTTTTTGTTTTTCGTAGGTAAATTTGTTCATAAAGTTTTCTATTCTTAGGTAGTTTTTATTTATGCTCAAATTTAGGGGGAGAAATTTTGAAAAATACAAAAACATTAAAAAATGAAAAATACAAAAAGAGGTGTTGCATGTCTGGGAAATGAAATAAATTTTCACATTGTGGTCGAGGGCTGACTCATGTAAGACCAGTATCGAAATAGTTTGACTCTAGTATGATATGTTGGTAGGCTCTATCCTTTAGGCTGGAAACATTGGCTGTTTCTGTTCAGAACTAAAATAGTACATGACCTCAGGAAAGAAAATCACTTGGAATTAGCTCATTTCTATTTGAATGTTTGTATGTTGTCCCGATACACACAATTTTGATCTGACTCTGAAATCTTCTCTGAAAAAGTCGTGTATCTCCTTTGCTGCATCCAGATATATGCTGACCTGGAGGTGCTAGGCAACGTCAGCTTCTGTTGCATCCAGATACATGCTGACCTAGCTGTACGTTGTCGCTCTGTAGATCAATTAAACACCCGAAAGAGGCCCTCAAGTGCCCAAAAGAAACCCGAGAAACCTATATTAAATTGAGAAAAACTCATTTGATCTGTATATTATACCATCTCAGCTTAAGATCTATTCTGTTCTTTTCTCAATCTATTCCCAGTTAAGATTTCAGAGATCTGGATTGGACTTGTGAAATATGTGGTAGGGAAGCTACTTGCATGATAGAGTGTGCTGTTTATATTTCCGAGATTTGATTAGTATTTATTTGGGTGTTCATTGTTAAGAAATCAAAACATGATAAAACTTGTTACAGGCAGTTATATGGAAAAGGTCTAGGGAGATGAGTTTAGGTGGACAAATATACTGGCAATCGTCTAGATCATTCGGTAGTAGATCAGTGTTGATAAGTGAAGTCAAGCCCGAAACCTAGTGATTTGATCCCTGAGCAATTTTGTTTATTTCCTATTTTATTTTTGTAAATAATAGTTTCTATTATTTATTTTTGTTTTAGGTTTTGTTTTGTAATTTATGCTCAGAAGGTTTAAGTGGATTATTAAAATTAAAACTGATTTATTAACGGGATTTTTATTATTAATTAAATTAATCAAACGAAATCCTTTAAGTCGGTTATGTTTGAAAGGTTGGTCATGGCCCAAAAGTCAAAGGCCCAGGCCCAGCTCATTTAGGTCTGAGGTATAAGTCACAGGTCTCGAGTCGAGACCTCATTTCTCACTCGAGACCTTCTGAAATTCTCACTCAAAGTTCCGGCGGGTTTTTATTCTGATATTGTGTTTCCGACTTGATTCCGACGTGATTATCTGGTTTCGAGTCATCATAGTTTGTGTTTCTAGTCTCGACTTGCTGTTTATTAAGGTATGATGATGTATTTGTTTGAAGTTTTGCAGATGACTTGAAGATTGGATGAAGTTTTGAAGATGACCAAGAACCCTAATTTTTATATATTTTGGTCTTCAAAAGAATCCTAAGATGTTTTTGGGATTTTGATCTAAAATTTGAAAAGATAAAGTTGTTTGTGGGGGTCTCGACTCAGATAACATAAGGACTCGAGACCGGTGATTACGAGTCGAAATGTCAAGATCTCGACTCATGGTCTCGACTCGAGATCTCATGGTCTCGACTCAAGACCTCATAGTCTTGACTCATGGTCTCGACTCAACAACTTATGGTCTCGACTCGAGAACTCATGGTCTCGACTCATGGTCTCGACTCAACAGTGATAGTTTTGAATTGAATCGTTGTTATCTGAGTCATGATACTGTTGTTTTTGTCTGCTGATTTTAAAGTTTGAAGTTTCTAATAAATTTGTGTTTTGTGCAGATATGGATTTGAAATTTATCTCAACACATAATCAAGCGGGATATTTAGCACCTCCTCCGGAGAAACACAAGAAGTTGTACACTTCATTGATGAAAGGTCTCAACAGCTGTCGTATTGTTCACGCACTACGAGAGAATCCAGTTATTTATGAAGGTCTCATTCAAGAGTTTTGGAAAAATGCAAAAATTGAAGTTGTTGAAGGAAAGGGCGTTATTGTTTCTGAAGTTCAAAAGAAGGTTGTTACTGTGACCGAACAGATGATTCGTGAAGTTTTACAGTTCAATGATCAAGAAACAGATTCAATTGAACTTCCTGCTGGTACAGTTGAAGCGATATTGCCAAGATTGAGTTATGAAGGGAAGTATCCACCTCTGGTTAAGAAGTTTGTGCATCCATATTGGCGTCTTTTGTTGCATATGTTTATTTTGTGTATGACAGAGAACAGAGGAGGTACAGATCAGTTGAATATTACTCAGTCTGCTGCTCTAGTGTGTGTGATAACAAACGAGCCTTTCAATTATTCAAAGTATATTTTGGAAGCGATGAAGAGGAATGTGTTTGGAGTTAGAAAGGACAAGTTTCTCATGTATCCAAGGTTTTTACAAATGATTTTTAATGCTCGTTATCCAGAGTTGGAGAGATCTGGTAACACATTGGAGTTGAAGCCTATGGGTCCAGCTTGTTTTGGTGCTCTCACTCCGAAGAAGGGTACTGAAAAGAAATTTGAAGGATTAATTGAGTTAGATAAATTTGGTCAATTTGCAGAGACTGAAGATGTTGTTGCTAATCCAGTTATTGTGCAACCTGTTCCAGTGAATGATGCGCCTGCAAATGCAATAGTTGCTGAAGAACATGATATTCAAATGGGTATTGAAAATGAGCCTGAGACAGAGATATTAACGATTGACTCTGACGATGAAGGTATTGAAATTATGTGTGATTCTGGGGAAGATGTAGAGCTTCCTCCTGAAGCTGAAGTTGATACTGCTGTTTCTGCTGTTCCACCTGTGATTACTGCTGAAAGTTTGGCTTTGCTATTAAAATCTGTGACTGATAAGATGGGAAATCCTCCTTCTGATCTATCAGTATCAAGTGAAGAGCCTAGTGAAAACCCAAAGGATTCTGATTCCATGCCATTGAAGCGGAAAAGGAGGGATCCTCGACTCGGAATGTATGTTGAGCAAAACAAAGATCAATCCATGACTATTGCTGAAGATGATGACGGTTTATATGATTTTGATTTTGAGAGAAGTGTTGCTGATACCACCACCACTACTGAAGATATCTTTGAGTTAAACACTGACACTCAAGGAAATGTTTTGGAGACCACTGCTGCTGATATTCAGGTTACAAATGTTGATACAGATCCCATTGTTGAAACTATGCCACTTGGTGTTTTTGAATCTGCAGGTCCTTCTGGAATTGTTTTTGATTTACCTAGTAGTTCGAGTGGTAAAAGACCTGAAGAGCCATTTAGAATGTCGTTTGATGATGATTCTAGTGATGAAGATGAGTTTATCAGCATGAGAGATATGAAGAAACGAATGGTTGTACTTGAGCAAGATTCAATTCATAAAGATGCGAAGATTATCCAACTTGAAGATACTATTGTGAAGAAAGATCAACAGATTGAGCAGCTTCAAGGAGATGTTAGTTTGTTGTTCAATATGGTTTATGATTTACGTGGAAAGTTGGAGAAGAAATTTGGACAAGAGTTCTCTGATCCAACTGATGTTGAAAACAGAAGAAAAGCCTTTGAAAAGGATGATGCTGAAAGAAGTGCTGCTATGGAACAATACTTTAATAGAGTTATTGATCATGTTACAGACAAAGAGAAGGCTGAAAGAATTAAGAAGAAAAGAGAGTTTGTAATTATGAAAAATTGGAATCTAAATCCAGATGATGATGATGCTCATGCAACTCATCATTTAATGGATGTTGGTGAAACTCTCTATGATAAGGTTGGAAATCGTTCTGGTGTAGTTAGCTGGGGTTATGATCATGATCGCAAAAGATGGTGGATAAAGAGAAAAGTTGGTCCTGTCGAGTGGTACAAACATCCAGGCCAGTTTCAGTCTTTCACTAAGGTGGATTTGACAAACTTGTCTAAAGCACCTTATGTGGATGATAAGCCTGGAGGAGCTGGATATATATTTTTCGAGAGATTGAAGAGGGAAGTTCTTAAGGGTTTTCCTTCAATGCGTACGGCAGAGTCCATTATTAAACCAGCTAAAGGCATTAGAGATCCATACACGAACAAGCGGATGAAGATTGTGCACTGGCCTGTAACTGATAAAGAAAAGGTGATTCCATTGGTGAAAAAGATTCCAAAGGGTGCTCTGAAGTCCTTTCATTTTTGGTCTTATGATGAGCGTCTAGGGCAGGCAGTAATTGTTTGTGATGATGATGTGTGTTTTCGCTTGGTGGATCAAATTGATTTGCTGAATGTTGCTCATGAAGATTTGGAAGTGTTAGCTCGTCATCAAATTAGAGCTACTGAAAAATACGAAGAAATTGCAAAAGCATGGACTGCTGCTGTGGTTTCAGCCATTCATATTCGCACAAAAGGTTTTGGTGGTCTCAAGGATCGGTTGCAAGGTGGTCGTGAAAATTGAAGTTTCAAGAATCTCCATGCATAAACCTAGGGGGAGATTGTTGGAACCTGGAGGTTTATTCATGTAGGTTAGCATAGTTGAAGGGTTGTTTCTGTGTTTTGTTTAGTTAACATATGGGTCGAATTATGTATGGGTTGGGTTGTTTAGCTAGAAGTCGCATGGGCCTAGGTTTAAGTCCAATTGTTTTGTATTTAAACAAACCTCAACCACTTGGTTGAGATGGATCGTTGGTTGCGACACAAGGGAGCCGAAACTAGTTAAGAGTCTTGTATCAGTCATCGTTTAGCTTTGAATGCAAGATCTCTGGTTTGTGTTTTAATCATATTATTGTTTACTTATTTGTTCTTGAATCAACTTGTGATTGTATTCCGCACCTTCACAAGTTAAGATTGATATCATTGAAGGATCCTAAACGGGTTTTACAAAAAAAAAAACAATTGAATGGAATATGGGTTTGAGCCCATTTGTTTAATATTAAAAGTTTGGTGTTTTACAAACTCTAAAATTATTTCTTAACTATGATCCTAATAAAAAAAATTATGTTGCCTAATTAAGAAACACCAGTACCACTTGTCTGGTTCACGGCTCTCGCTCCCAGGGTGGGGTCGGGGGCTGTGACACACTATATTACATGTTCAACTTTGTTAATTAAAACTCATGACTTTTGGTCATTGCCCTTTCCATCCCCACAATATGGACTAATTCGCACATTTGTACTTCCTTGTTAATTTTAGACATACTCATGTGAATGTTGTTCTTGCCATGCCTTGCAAAAATTATCTTTCCTTTGTTAAAAATAAGTCACTTGTTAGGGTCTCAACCTGTTAGCCATCCCGCTTCTTTTGAATCGTTTACTAATAAGTCCAATAGGTAACTATGCTTACATGTTGGGCCAATATCCTTCATTCTTGTAATTTGTGTATAAATTTTGAACTTTCAAATTCTATGTCTCTTTCTTGATATTTTTACACATTTGTATTCTATCTTTCTTTCTAGTTATTCATTTATACCCTCCGTTTTTTGGAATGTTTTCGATTACCCGAGTATCTTACATCCTCTTTTCCTTCTTACACGCGCTGACTAGGCACATCTGTGATGAGTTTCTGCTCGTGAGCATCCGTTCGCTAAGTTTATTAGTTTTCTCCACGTCGAGGTCTTTACCTTCTCACCTCGTTTCAATTCGGACATACTTACTATTATTTTACTATTTCTTTCAAACATTTCTACCTTTGTAGGTACTTAAATCATCCATCAAGATCTTAACCCATTATCCATTCTGATCCTCACGAGTCGATCACTACACGTCTAATTCGTAGCATATCCAGTGCATCCACAACATCTTTCTATAGATATACTTACTTACACCATCACATGCTACCACCTTTGTCATATGTTTTACACTTACTCGTATATCCCGTTTCGGGTCTACCACGGTTAACTATCAACATATCCTTGCTATATATTCAACTTCAAGTGTTGTATTCCAACACTACATTCTACATTCTGTTTCGTGTGTTGCGTCCCCATATAAATATCTTCCTTTAAAATTTCCGTTCTACTAACATCTACTTTTTATTTGACCAGTTTTCCATCCTTAGAATCCATACTACACTCGCAATTCTATCATACTTTCTACTTTCTAGGTTTGATCATACTTATGATTCTATCATTTCTTCTTGTCGAGTTAGATCATCATTGTTAGCATCCCTATCATCCGCCATCTACATAAACATATTCAATTTAAATGTTTTTCATTCTCTATTCATCAAAGTCATTTCATTCTATCATTATCAAGTCCTTACGACTTTCATTCTTTTTCATTCTCATCATCATTAAGCCCCGAGGAACCATGGCATACATTCTTTCTATTATAGGGATTAAAAATACCTAATCTTTCTTGATCTATACTAATTCTTATTCATCCCTTTTTAAGGTTTCATTCTTTTATCATGCTTAACTCATTTCGACATTCCGTACTTTCATACTTTTCTTCCATTCATTCTATGTGTTAATGGTCTTTTACGACTACACACTACTTTCTTTCCATCATAAGATTAAACAAATCCTATAGCTTCTATATATCACATTTATCTTAGCATTCTTTCCATATTCCACCATTATTCATTTCTTATTAATGTAAGACTTAATCGGTTCATGAAGCACATAAATACAATCATGAGGTCGGAGAATGCATATTATCCTCTACATTCTCATTTTTTAATTCAAGTAGTTCACTTTCATAACACTTTAACATAATACAATTTGGTTCACGTAGTATCTTACTAGTTTTGCCACTCTACGGAAGCCCATTGGGGTCACGGAACAGGTCTTAGAAGGTACGGGACTCGCGGCATGATAAATGATCAAAATCAGCGTTCAGAGGTTGCAGGTGGCGTCGGTGACGACTTGAAGCCGCGTCGGCGACGCACCCCACAAACTTGCATCATCAACATTTGGCGTAGACAGATTTTTAAGGCGTCGTAACAGCAGGCCGCGTCGGCGACCCCTTGTCTAGTCTGCAGACGCTGCACTTTCTTGTTTCAGCTCATTTGACCCATTCCAGAGCCCTGTTTCGACTAAACGTGCCCCAAAACTCTCCGTATAATCCCCATTCTTACCTTTCCGCCTTCCAAACTTAAAATTTATATTGGAAACACATTCTTTCACATTTATATTTATAGAAAACTTAAATGCTACCTCATTTGTGGTCTGGAGCGAACACACCCATTGCGCGAGCCGTCGTTTTGAGTCCAAGCACTCTAACTTGTGCTTGAATCCCTCAAACCTTGGCTCTGATACCAACTTGAAACGCCCAAAATTTCTCAATGGTCAAACATCATGTAAAAACGCTAAAATTTTGAACTTTCGTAACTTAATATAAATTTTGACCAAAATGCCCTTGTATACATACGAACCAACACAACTATCAAACTTTAAAACCAACGTTGACCAATTCTAACATATTTAAAGTATAAACTTTAAACGTACTTACAAAAGACATAAACATTTAAAACGATATTTACAATCCAAAAGTAGTTTGACCCATTGACACTAAACATAAACCAAAAGCGCGTAAAGGGCATCATGGAGTGTGTTCGTTCCGAGCGTAGCACGCCGTTTAGAGTACGACTTTACCTACATCATAACAACAAGAATCAACATCAATTCTACATGTATGCACCACATATTAACTTCCAACTATTAAATTCACATTCGTTATTTTACTTCCATAATCCAATCCAACCCATTCTCATTAATTTACTTATATAAACATTCTTTAATATCTTATTCTAGTTGTTCGGTGTATTCCCTACGTTCCGATTAGATAACATTCCAATATATATTATATTCATACGACCCGTTCATACGGTTTGACTACATAGCATTCCAACATACATTCTATTGGTACGACTCATTCATACGGTTCGACTACAAAACATTCCAACATACATTCTATTAGTGTGACCCATTCATATGGTTCGACTACATAGCATTCCAACATACATTCTATTAGTATAACCCGTTCATACGGTTCGACTACATAACATTCCAATATACATTTTATTAGTGCGACCCGTTCATATGGTTCGACTACATAACATTCCAACATACATTCTAGTCGTGCGACTCGTTCATACGGTTCGACTACATAGCATTCTAACATACATTCTATTAGTATGACCCGTTCCTATGGTTCGACTGCATAACATTCCAACATACATTCTATTAGTACGACCCGTTCCTACGGTTCGACTACATAACATTCCAACATACATTCTATTAGTGCGACCCCTTCATACGGTTCGACTACTAACATTCCTTTACTTTCTCATTTTTCTAACCATTCCTTAAATGTTTAGCACATCGAATTACCATGTTTTACACTACCACTTTCGAACTAGAATTTATATAATGAGACTAACATTCATAATCTATATCAAGGATAGACAAAGTTCATAAGAATCTACCGTGATTTTGCGTTCTTAACACCTTGGATTCACGTTTAGCTTTCACAATATCCATTGCATACGCACACTTCAATTATCTATTATGGCGTTAATTAACCATATACAATTCCATTCTCAAGCTAATTCATCAATTCAACATGTTTTTCAAGTTAAAACATAACTAATCAGCCTAGACATTTCATCGAACACGTTGTGTGCGTACTATCTACAAGGCATAGTGTACAAGTATATTATGCATAATCATACTAGGTCATATCAAGATCATGAAATTCAACTAATTTTCACATAACTTTCAATCTAAATCAGATTCATATAATAATATTCTACAACATCCAACTTCATATATCATAACTATACTCAATTTAACACATTTAGCATCATCATCTTCATAACATTACTACTACAAGTGGGTTTTCATCAAAACATCAAAATAATCAGAATTTCAACATGATTCATGTTTCATGAGATGATTCTAATTCCCTATCATTCTAATTTCATACAATTTCCCGGATTGGTTCAAAAGCCAATTCATCAAGATCATCAAACATATAATTTAACTTACCTAGGGTTGAGGATACCTAGATTATTGAGAAATTAAAGACATGCATTCAAATTTGTCCTTAAATCATCTTCAATTTGCTGAATTTGTTAAGCTTGAGGGTTTTCCCCTCTCTTCTCTTGCTACGGTCGAAGCCCACACACACCAGTGTATGTGTTTGCGTTTTTAATATTGTTATAAGTAAAATCTTTCAAATTGTACAACTTTGACACTTCTACTATGGTAAGTTATGTTTTATTTGTAAAAATCCATTCTTACTAATTTATAACTAACTTTTATATATAATATAGAGTAAATTACAAGTTTTTCCTTTATGTTTACATCAAATTTTAGGCGCTGTCCTTTTGGCCAAAAGTTTACAGGCGGTGTCCTTAACATTTCAAAATCTTGCACGTTTTATCTTTTAGGCTTAACTTGGTTAGAAATCTCAGTTAAAAAATTGCACATGAGGGTAAAATGGTCATTTCCCTCTAAACTCTTTTAATTCCTAATACTCTCAAACTGAGAACTCATAGTTTCAGGACACCAAATTCCTAATCACAAAGCCTCCAAACTCCTAATCACAAAACCTAAATCCACCATCCTCCGCACCATCGTCTCAACACCGGATCTCCCAGAGCGGACACCAATCACCAGAGCTAGGGTTCATTCCCCAATCCAGAAGACGTCATTGAGGTTTTTGTTGGTTGATATCCGGTGAAGATCCCGAAAGGTATGACTGTACTGCAGGCGTGTTCGGTTGCTGGTGTTGATATCCCTAGGTTTTGTTATCATGATCGGTTGTCGATTGCTGGTAATTTTCGGATGTTGAATCTCGAATATTATAACTCATATTGATCGACATAACAATGACACAGTTGATACAATGTTAAATAATGAAATACCTTTTCGATGTTCGGATTCAACAATGACAGATTGTTGCAGCTGATCTTTGGAGTGAAGTTTTGATCCAACAAGACATCTGTTATCTTCAGGTTGCTTGAAATCAACCGCAGAACGATACCTGAATGAAGAAACTAAATCCTCTTCACTATGCCGATCGTCGTTGCTATTCGTTGACTCCATGACAAACTTCTTCAATTGTTCTTCCCTATTAGGGTTTGT
The DNA here is from genome assembly GCA_030545235.1 of Helianthus tuberosus. Taxonomy (NCBI): domain Eukaryota; kingdom Viridiplantae; phylum Streptophyta; class Magnoliopsida; order Asterales; family Asteraceae; genus Helianthus; species Helianthus tuberosus. The sequence goes on from JARYGA010010145.1 coordinate 27,194, forward strand.
ATTAGAAGCAGTTTACGGATGTTGAAGAGAAAGCTGGTGTGGGTTATAAATGGGGAATTAAAAGAGTTAGGAGGGAATGACCATTTTACCCTCATGTGCATTGCACGTGACATTTTTTAACTGAGATTTCTAACCAGGTTTGGCCTAAAGGATAAAACGTGCAAGATTTTGAAAGATAAAGGACACCGCCTATAAACTTTTGGCCAAAAGGACAGCGCCTGAAATTTGATGTAAACATAAAGGACAAAACTTGTAATTTACTCTATAATATATGAAATTCGGGGTGTTACAAGATTGTGATAATATTCAGATATAGTGATAGAACTTTGAGAAAATGAACTAATCTTATGATGTAAATCAAATACCATAGACCCATCAATTTTATTATAGGTTTCTTTTAGATCTTTCCAAACATCAGATGCTAGTTTAGAATAAACCTGGCCTAAATACAGTTCTTCAAAGACACCAAATTTAGAATCTAAGTTAATACAACCGAATTACATCTCTCCCTTTGGTTAGCAAGAACTTCATCGTCATTAGATTTAATGCATGTACCATCAATAAACACATATTTGTTTTACACTCTAAGAGCTAAAGTAATTGAATTAGCCCACACATTGTAGTTCTCAGTACCTTTTAACTTTATACTAGTAATAGTTAAGTTTGTAGTATCACTTGCATGAAGATATAGTGGATTACTAGGTTCTAACTTGCTAATAAAAGTTGCAAAAGGATTTCCCTCACCATCAACCATATTGTCACTGATCAATCAAGATAACACAATCAATTATCGCATTCAATATAAATAGCTAATACGAATCAACACAGTAAACAAGCAACAACACACAAATAGCGAAACTGTGCCAGGGGCCAGGTGGTAGGTTTGTCACTCAATAGGTGCCTACCCAAGTCTTTGCACATGAGATGTATACCTAATATGTCTACGACACTCATAACAATAAACAAAATGTCAGACAATAGCGAATCAACAAGATCACAAAAAAAAAACATGCACAAACCATATAACCAATGAACACTCAATTATCACATAGTATAATGCACACAAAGAATGAATGCAATAGGGG
>JARYGA010010146.1:0-45679 GCA_030545235.1 Helianthus tuberosus
GCCCATGTGTGGGGCTCGCAAAACCCGATAGATCTATCACACATGCATCTCGGTCCTTATACAAGGATTAACAGTCTTATGATAGTAGCCTATCCATTCACGTGATCTAGCAGTAAATTCCTTAGCTAATCATACCGTGTATAAAACGTTTGTAGTAAATGTAACATGTATTTCACCCCCGAAGTGTAAAAACTGAAAACAATTAAGAGAAAAGGGGGGACATGAACTCACTGTATTGCGTCTTCAGTATGTGTAACCCAAATCTCCGCGGCAAACACGACTACCTACAATGGTCTAATGTCTATTAGACGAACGGGTAGTGCCTTGTCTTAGTATGTATGTTTTTGAGTTACGATTCTGGTATTATTCCAAGTAATAATAATTGTATTTAGTTTTGGAATAATTGTTTATTCAACATTTCTGTATTAGTACTTCTCAAGTCTTAGTATTCGTGTTCCTTTCCCAAGGATGGGGGTTTTTAAATGCATGTATGCTTTATATTTCCGAAAATATATTTTAAGTCCCACTTAGCAAATATACTTAGCCTTTTTGTCCAAAACAACTTATTTCCAAAATATATGTATTTTTCCCCAAAAATAATATATTTTTACTTCCTTGATTCCCAAAATGATATTTTACCAGAATATACATATACGTTATAGTTCGAAAATATATTTTAAGTCTCACTTGAAAATATATTTTAAATCACTTGTCTAAACTATTCTGATTCCAAAATGTACACATTTTTCCCAAAAATATTATACTTTACTCCACACAATTTACCAAGATGATACTTTTATCAAAATACACATTTAAGAGTATTTTCTAGTAATACATAAGTTACATTTAAAGTTCGGGAGGTAATAATAGTACCGGTGTAACTTAGATATTTATTTGTGAAGGCGTTGGTATTATTTTGGAGTCGATACTTGTTGGATCGTGTACGTGACCCTGAAAGTCAGTTAAGGTAGTTCAACATTGATTACTAAGGCGGAATCAAAGTAAACAACATCCAAAACAACTTGTATCTTTTAATCTTTCTTTTCTGATTGATTTACGTGCTTGTACAATGTTTTTCTGATACAAATCCGGCAGCAGTTCGTTTCACATACAATGACCTTCCTACTGTTCCGTTTGAAATGTGACTAACATACCCCTATATATAGACATGACCCTTCCGTTTAAACTTAACCTAACCTGGTTCAAACGGAACCCTTTATCTCAAACGACCTATTCAAACGGAACCCTCATATTTCAAACGGAACCCTTCTATTTCAAACGGAACCCTCTTTAATCACTTCCTAAATCAACTCTAAACCCTAATTTGACTTTTAAGTTCTAATCTTGACTTTCTTGATATAAGACTTGATGAAGATGCAGTCAACAGACATTCTTGTGCATCAACAGACTCCCCCTTGGATGTTGACGTAGTCTTCAGATCCTGAGTCTTCAGTCTTAGTCTTTTATCTAACTCTGTCTTTTCATCATAAGCACTATATCTTCACACTCCCATATACTGTTGATCCAGACTCCCCCTTTCACAGACTCCCCCTCTCGATATGCTAGAATCTGAGATATCTGGTTCAAGCTTTGACAAATAGCTTCCTTTGGGAATAATGAAGTTCAAACCTGTTACTCAACCAACAAACATTACAAACTATCTTTTCAACATTAAATCACAAACTCAATCAGTTATAGCAATCCACTCAAGTATTCAGGTCCAAGTTAATGACCCTGATTACTCAATTAATCTACCAAGTCCAATTTAATGACCTTGGTTGATCATTTGACGAATCAAACTGATTTAAAACAACAATTTCAAACATTTTCTGAAAATAACAAGTATCAAATTAATAAACTTGTTTTTAACTTTTCAAACAATTTAAACTTCTTCAAAGATAAGCTCTCCTCATTCTTCAGTCCAGAATCTCCTGCATCTGCTTCAATCAACTGAGAATCCAACAATCAACTCTCCACTTTGGTTTGTCAGAAAAAATAAAGCAGAAATAAAATCTTTTTGGATTTTATCAAAGTGTTCTAAACTAAGAAATGAAATACAGAAAACTTAAATTTCAGAAAGTAAACAAAGTAAACTATTTACAAACATATTTTTGGCGAGCGTGTTAGGTAATTTTATCAGCTTTTCAGACAAAACACAAGTACCGTTAAGCTTCATTTCATACTCAGACTTAAACAATTCACCTCGATTGTCGATATACTGATCCATCTTAAATTCCCACACAAATTTCAATTTACTCAGGATACGATTTAGATGAATTAAGAACTTAGATCATTCATGTGTCCCACCTCTAGAATATACTCCCGTATCCAGAATCCCAATAATCAGTCTTACAGGTGAGAATACGACAATGATATCTGTATATAAATTAGGTATGCGAGGGCCGAGGGATCTCAGATCGATACTTCCGTATACGCAGAGAGATATCAGCTTCGACTTTTCGGTGTGTCCCCTTTAGAGGATCTTTTTGCTTACAACAGCAGCATTTATCAATTTTATTGTTTCAGCATGCTGAGGGTTTAATGCTGTGTTTCAAGCATTGCAGCAAGTATTAGCCAAGGACTAGGTCAGAACTACCGTTCAGCAGAAGTCCCGGAATAATACCCCAGACATCATTGAGTATAAAGACCTAGTATATCAGATTAAGAGACCTTTCAAACGAGATTTCAGGGGTTACCTATATATCCAAGTAGTGTTCCCCACGAATTCACAAGTTTGAATTTAGGTTTATATCCCACATAAATCTACTAAGTGTGTGAAAACCTATCGACACATCATCAGTGAGATTGTTTAACTCTTTTATACTTTTCAAATCTTTAGCATACTGTAATCATCTAGCTGATGTACTATCATTTTCCCTATATACACAAGCTCTTTTTCATTTTATCATGTTTTTGTATTTTATCATTTTTTACTGTTTTTGTATTTTCTGAAAAATAAACTATGTACAAATATCTACTCCCCCTAAATACCAAAACAAGTAAAAATTCGACAAACCATTGCAGATTGTTTCTCGTCTTCATCCGCAACAGTACTCTCATCAACGCCAATTATGCCATCCGACACCGACAGAAGCTTCATACCATTCAGTTTTAACAAATATTTAAACCGATTTTTATCAAAAGCTTTGGTATGTAAATCAGCTTTCTGTTCGTCTGTGTGGATTTTCTCAATTCGTATCAACTTTTTCTCAAAGCAATCGCGAATAAAGTGATGACGAATTTCTATGTGTTTAGTTTTAGCGTGATGTACTGGATTTTTAGTTATATTTATAGCAGCCTCATTATCAACAAAAAGAGGTGTGTTAAGAAACTGCAAACCGTAGTCGCGCATCTGTTGTTGTATCCACAAGATCTGAGAGCAGCAACTGCTAGCAGAAACATACTCCGCTTCACAAGTAGATAACGCCACAGACGTTTGTTTCTTACACTGCCAGGTAACCAATCTAGGACCAAAGAACTGGCATCCTGTAGTTGTTGATTTTGAATTAACTTTGCAACATCCGAAATCCGAATCGGAATACCCTTCGAGCGTAAAGTCGCCTTTCCTAGGATACCACAACCCCAATGAAGGAGTTCCTTTCAGGTAGCGCAATATCCTCTTCACAATGATCATATGCGAAGCTCTCGGGTTAGACTGAAATCTTGCTGTGAGGCACGTTGGGTACATGATATCAGGACGTGAAGCAGTTAGGTACATTAATGAACCTATCATGGATCGGTAAAACGTTTCATCAGCCCTGTCTCCGGTGAGATCTGGGTGAATCCCATGATTTGTTGCAAGTGGGGTAGCAGCTGGAGTAGAACCTGACATCCCAAATTTCTCTAGAATATCATGAACGTACTTTGACTGATGAATGAAAATTCCCTCAGGAAGTTGTTCAACTTGTAATCCCAGAAAGAATTTCATCTCCCCCATTGATGACATTTTGAACTTTTGCTTCATCACTGATTCAAAATCTTTGCATAGACTTTCATTCGTCGACCCAAATATTATATCGTCCACATAAATCTGAACTATCAGAAGATGACCATCGACCTCTTTAGTGAAGAGAGTGGCATCCACTTTTCCACGAATAAACTTGTTGGCTAGTAGGTGTTGAGACAAAGTCTCATACCAGGCTCTCGGGGCCTGGTGTAAACCGTACAACGCTTTGTCCAATAAGTAGACCTTGTTTTTGTGGATTGGATCGGTGAAGCCCGGTGGCTACCGACATAAACCTCCTCTTTAACCTTCCCGTAGAGAAAAGCCGATTTAACATCTAACTGATAAACTTTGAAGTTCTTCCAAGACGCAAATGCTAGGAAAATTCTGATCGCCTCTAGTCGTGCTACAGGAGCATAGACTTCAGTAAAATTAATCCCCTCCTGTTGACTAAATCCCTGAACAACGAGTCGAGCTTTGTTCCTTACAACAACTCCTCTATCGTCCCTCTTGCACTTAAACACCCACTTGGTGTTAATCTTTCTCTGACCATCCGGCAAATCAACTAACTTCCACACTCCCAATTTCTCAAATTGACTAAGTTCCTCCTGCATAGCATTGACCCAAGAGTCTTCAGTAAGCGCCTCTTTGTAAGTTCTTGGCTCAACCTGCGAGATAAAACAACTCAATGAGAATTCAGTTTGCAAAGGAGCAACTTTTGTATAAAAACATGTAAGCCCTTTATAAATCTGATTTCGAGTGCGAACGCCTGTCTGCAATTCTCCTATGATCAACTCCTCTGGATGATATGAAAAAGTTCGCGGCATTACTTCACTTGGAACATCTACATTTCCCTCCAGATTAGTACCATTCTGTTCTGCATCTTGTTCACCAACTTGGTTTGTTTGACTTGAAAATTGAATTTGCTCCCCCTCAGAATCAGAATCTGAATCTGAATCACCATGATCAAATACTGGCATGTTTTCAGCTTCTAGATTATCATTCTGAACCAACTGATTGTCTTGAGCAACTTCATTCTGTTGGACATCATCATGTTCACCAGCATTACTCGGACCTGCTTCATCATCATTTGAAGTTTCCCGTGGTCTCTTCGAATACTCAGCTGGGAACCTTAACTGCGACTCATATTCACGCAAAATATCCAACTCATCAAAGAAATCTTCATCATCCTCTGATTCTTCTCTCATGTCAAACGAATCCCAAAGTTTGTCATAATGATAACGCCATGAATCACCAGGATTCTGTGGCGGCATAGTATAACCTTGACATTCAACATTTACATCTTCAATAATCCGCTTCTCACTTGGAACGAAGACACGTCGCATTGGATTTGCATAACCAACAAAAATTCCCTCAATGCTCTTCGGACCAAACTTTCCATGAGACTCTATAACCGTACAGGGTGACCCGAATGGTTCTAGATACTTCAAATTCGGTTTGCGATTATTGATTAGCTCAAAGCATGTTTTGTTGAACTTTTTGACAGTGAGAACCCTGTTGAGTGTATAGCATGCGGCGGAAACAGCTTCAGCCCAAAAGTTAATCGGTAACTTTGAATCTGCGAGCATAGTTCTAGCCGTCTCAATTAGTGTCCGGTTTTTGCGTTCTGCGACTCCATTCTGCTGCGGAGTGTACGGAGCACTAAACTCATGCAATATACCTCTTTCATCACAAAATTCTTCCATCTTGCTGTTCTTGAATTCAGTACCATTGTCACTTCGAATTCTCTTGATACGCCTTTGGTACAAATTCTCAATCTTCCTGAACAGCCCCATCAAACTGTCAAATGTTTCATCTTTCGTCTTCAAGAAAGAAACCCACGAAAATCTGGAATAATCATCAGTAACGACCAAACAATAGTAATCTCCTGTAATACTTTTGACATTCACAGGACCAAACAAATCCATGTGAAGTCTTTCCAGCGGTCTTGAAACTGAATTGACTTGCTTTGTAGGGTGTGACTTTTTCTTCTGCTTGCCTTTGATGCAGCTAATGCACTCCCCTTCCAGATGAAAACCTTTGATATTAACACCCAATACCAAATCATTGTGCACCAAGTGATTCATCTTCCTTAGGTGTATATGCCCCATCTTTCGGTGCCACAATCTCGATTCTTTCTCAGTTGCTCTAGACACAAAACAATGTGCTTGACCAGTAGTTGTAGTTGCTACAGACATATCTAACACATATAAATCATTCACTCTAGGTGCCCTCATGATAATCCAATCTTCAGGAATAACAAAACCAGGTTTCAAGATCAAACATTCCTTATCAGTGAAGTGAGTAGTATACTGATTGTCACAAATCTGCGAGATACTAAGCAGATTGTTCTCCAGCTCAGTGATGTAGTTAACTCTCTCAAACGTCACAATCCCATTGGATAACGTTCCTTCACCAACAATTCTACCACCTTCATGACCAGCAAATCCCACATAACCACCATTGATATTTTTCACATCATATAGTAATGCAGTTTTTCCTGTCATATGTCGAGATGCGCCACTATCCATGATCCATCTTGAAATGGCTCTTGGAAGATCCTGCACATACCACAAGTTGATTTTAAAACATTTCAATAAAGATGCCGATTCATGCTTCGCGATCCAGGAAGCTCCGGCAATTCAAACTGCTTATTCGAACATGGTGTCCAGCCAGGCCTCATCAGCCTTAGGTGTAACCTTGACTCTCGCAATTTGAATTTTGAAATTTTCAGCCTTCAAAGGTGGAAAATTTGCATCATAATCAACCGAAATTGATTCTTCAGCCTTTTTCACTTCAGAAGTTGAAATTTTCATTTATGTTTTTGGTTTCCAAACTTGTTGAGATAATCCAACCCTCTTGTAAAATTTGTCATTTTTAGTTACAACTTTCTTTACGGGTTCATTTTTCAATTTAATGTTGTCATTTTTCACATTCTTTTTCTCAACAATGATTGGTGCTTTACCCTTCACATCAATTTTTTTCTTTTGTTTATCAACAACTTCAGTCTTAGGCTTGGAGTTGGTGCAATTTCTTGCAATGTGACCAACTTGATTACATCTGAAACATGTACGAGTATCAACAACTCGACTTGTGCCTTCAGACTGATAATGTGAAGCTCTTTTCTCAAAGAACTCTTTATTTGATTTTGAAAAAATTTCATTTTCCTCATCAGAACGTGAACTTGAACTGTTCACAAACACCTTCTTTTCAGCAAATCTTTTGTTTTGAAAACTCTCTTTCTGATAACTATTACCACCCCGATAACCACCCGACCAATTGTTTCGATTGTTATTATAAAAACGTGGTGGAACAACAGGCTTTTTGTAATAAGCTTTATCTTTCTCAAAATTCATTTGCCTTTTTGTTTGACACAAACTGTTCACTTCTGACAACTCAACTTCAACCAATTTGAAAACCTTTGTCAACTTTTTCACATTAACATTCTCAATTGGAAACTCAGAATCCGAATACAACTTATCAGATCCAGCCATCTTGTACATCATAAGACCCGGTTCATCACTTAAGTTGTTTTTGGATTTTGATTTCTGAATATATTTGTCCAAGAAACATCCATCATCTTCAGCTGAATCACTATTCAAAACACTTTCAGCTGTACTTTTAACAATCTCTGTCTGAACACTATCATCATTGGAAGTTGTGAACGTGACATCAATGTTCTCTGGAAGTTTAACTTCACTTTCTTCTTCAATTTCAACCAACCCAGACTGCTTTTTAGTGTAATTATGAAGAACAGGTGGTGGTACTTGATGAAAACCCACCCCAGTTCCATCAGAATACACATCTTCGCCCGCTTTGTCTTTCCCGATGGGTTTGGGAATGATATGTTGCAAAACAAAGCTTGCGGAGCTGTAACTGTTAAGCTTCAACTGGATTCGCTCGTTTTCGATTACAGCCTCTTGAACTTTAAGTTTCAATTTAGCGATTTCATCCAGTTGTTTATTGATTGATTCTTCTTTAACTCTAAGCACTGCTTTTAAATGTTCATTTTCTTTAAAAGTTTTACCATTTCGATCATCACAATCTTTCATTGTGCTTTTGAGTTTTTCAAATTTTTCAGAAATCTGACGGTTTTCAAGAATCAACTTTTCATTTTCTTGTTTAATTTTGTCATGATCAATTTTATCAGTTTCAATTTGAGCAGTTAATTCTCTTATCCGTTCAGTTGAAGCTTTAACTGTTTTGTCACGACCAAGAATCTGATTCTCAACGTTTCTGACCTTTGCTGTCAGATCTTTAATTTTCTCACCGTTGAGATACGTGATAGTATTACAAAATTTGCACTCTTTGTTGCAATTTTTGCAATCAGCATTTCCTTCGATCTTTTTACCTGACGCATTTGTTGACACATCTGAACTGACCTGGCTTTTTGACTCAGACACGGAGTTAGAGTCTACCTCAAGTGCCTTAGCAGCCAGCACTTTGTCAGCCATTTTTCCCAAGTTTTCTGCAGTCAACTCCTGCGTAGTATCGATAACTCCAGTATCAATCTTCTTGAATTCTTTTCCTTCTATCTCTTTTCTCTCTATCTCTTCTTTCTCCTTTCTTTCTTTCTCCTCTTCAATCATTTTCGAAGTTGGAGTTCCCCACCATTTGTGTTGCCAATACTCATCATTTTCTTTCATTTCCTTGATTAAGACTTCCAGATCGAGAGTTTTGTGATCGATTGCAATATTTCCATACTCATCAAGATAACACTCTCTGTCTGGATCCCATCTTTTGGCTCTTTTTGCTTCCAAATAGATACTAGAAAGTCTAGTAATTTTGTTTTCCGAAATCATCTTTCTGTATCTATATTTCTGCTCTTCAGTTCTATCATCTTTCCATGGAATAGGTTCATTTTTCGCCATGAATGCGTAACCAACCGCATCTTCTTCTGGTAGAACCTCTTGACTCCAATCATATCCCTCATCATCATAAATCACTGCAAGAGCTCTAGATTTCTCTCTGTTGTCTTCAACTTGCTTCAATCTAGGCGGCTCGGATTTATTCTGGTGATAAATCGCCTTCTTGTAGTAATCATCTCTGAAAGGATTCTCCAACTCATCAGCATAAGCATTTCGGCATTCTCGTTTGAAATGACCCTTCTGCTTACATTTGAAGCAAGTCACCTTCGATTTATCGAACCCCAGCTTGGTAGAAGCACCACCAATTGTTTTTCTTCCAGTAATTTCCATGAATCTTTGTGCACAACGTACAACACTTGCCATAGCCCAACGAATATCGATCAGTTCCATTTCCTTCGGATCAATCTGATCGTAATCTTCTTTTGTCAGATTTGTGTTGCCAATCTTCCCAGCTACCAATCCTTCATACGATTCCAACACCGATGCTAAGAAAATCTTCTGCTGCTTGGCCGATTCTTCATTAAAGTTATGAGCATTCTTCAAATCTATAGCGATGTTGCATTGAAAACGATTCTTTGCATCAGAATGACTTGCAGATGATGAAGATCCACTGTGATAACCACTATGACTTCCACTGCTTTGACCACTTTGACTTTCTTTGCCAGCTGTAGACACATTTTCAGCAGAAAATGCAGTCTTTGGAGAAGTAGCTTTCGGCATCATGCTTTTTGGATAATACAAATCCAAATTCTGATGGTAGGATGAATGATTAACTTTGTACGTCTTCTTCAACTCCAGCTCATGACTCTCAAGTCTCTCAATCACCAAATCTGGTTTCAACAATTCAGAAGGAATAGTGTTCTTAAGCATGAGAGCATAATATCTCCACTCCATCTCGTCTGGCAACGAATCGAACAACTTGTCTACTTGCTCATCATCAGAATACTTGATATCATGTCTTGCTAATTCCAGCTTCAGATGACCGAACCTTTCTATCATTTTACACACTGACTCAATCTTAAGACAACCAAACATATCAAACTCTTTCCTAAGAAGTTTCTTTTTGTTTTTCATGATTTCAGTACTTCCTAAACATTTCTTTTCTAACTTTGCCCAAAGATCTTTAGCATTTGTATAGTCTATCAATGAGATGATATCCTCCCGAACAGACTGAAATAACAATGCCACACACTTTTGTTCGGCTACGAATGATTCAATCTCATCAGATGCTGTTAAAACTTCCCCATTCTTGTTTCCTTGATCATAACCATTCTTCAGACTTTTCCAACTTGGAAATGCGAATGCCATCATCCAATCTTCAAACTTTCTGGACCAACGACTGTACTCTTCAATAGCCATTAGCTTTGGAGGTTTATTGAACGTTCCGAAGGCACTTTCCAATTCCCAAGCTTCCTTTTTCTTCTCTTTTGGTGGATTCTCATTCACATTGCTTGATGAATTATCATTGTTTCCGGAATCTCCAGCGAACGCGTACATGTCGCTAAACGGGTTTAAGAAAATATCATCCATCGTGAATGTACCTGTAAAATCAGACAACACTTAGAAAAATGTTGGTTTTGGAAAATATCAGATTCAAACGAAACTTGTTCAAACGGAATGGTTCAAACAATTGTTCAAACGAACTAGTTGTTTTCAAACGGAATGGACTGTTCCGTTTGAAATAACAATAGTTTCAAACGATGATCACACTTCAAATGATATGGGCTGTTTTCAAACGGAATGGACTGTTCCGTTTGAAATATCAATGGTTTCAAACGACAACTATTTCAAACGACAAATATTCAAACGACAAACATTTCAAACGATAAACATTTCAAACGACCACTTCAAACGATTGTGTATTTTCAAACGGCAATTTCAAACGATCAGTTCAAACGATTGGTTAGTTTTCAAACGATTGTTCAATTTCAAACGATATGACGTCAGCAACTCGCGAACAATTTCAAACGGTATGAATGATTTCGAACAGTTTTAGGTCGAATTTTGGTTTCAAAATTTCAAGGATTAGTTAATAGTGAATTTCGTTTGCTATGTGAACGTTTCAAGCCATTTTAACCGCGAGAACTAGTTAAAATCAGAAAAGAAAGGTAGAAATGAGATAATCCGATGATTTCAAGCTGTATTCGGTATGAACTCCTCGTCCTGAGCTCTGATACCACTTGTTGGATCGTGTACGTGACCCTGAAAGTCAGTTAAGGTAGTTCAACATCGATTACTAAGGCGGAATCAAAGTAAACAACATCCAAAAGAACTTGTATCTTTTAATCTTTCTTTTCTGATTGATTTACGTGCTTGTACAATGTTTTTCTGATACAAATCCGGCAGCAGTTCGTTTCACATACAATGACCTTCCTACTGTTCCGTTTGAAATGTGACTAACATACCCCTATATATAGACATGACCCTTCCGTTTGAACTTAACCTAACCTGGTTCAAACGGAACCCTTTATCTCAAACGACCTATTCAAACGGAACCCTCATATTTCAAACGGAACCCTTCTATTTCAAACGGAACCCTCTTTAATCACTTCCTAAATCAACTCTAAACCCTAATTTGACTTTTAAGTTCTAATCTTGACTTTCTTGATATAAGACTTGATGAAGATGCAGTCAACAGACATTCTTGGGCATCAACAATACTTCTCAGTGTATTCAGGTTATATTATTTTTACTCTAAAAATAACATATCTTTAGTTCACAAAATAATCACGTAAGCATACAAGCGTTTTATTAAAAATATATATTCTCAATATATATTTAACAAGTGTTATTTACGAAAATCCACCTCCGAATACTTGGTTATTTGATAACAAAAATCATGGCGAAGTTTGCTTGGAAAACAAGTCAAAAATATATTTATAAACACTTGTCACCAAAATATTCTAAGTGTTATTTTCTGGAAAAATTTCGCCAGAGTTTCCTCTGTAACTGGAGGTGGCCACGCTTACAAGCGTATCATTTTCTTTTAAAAATTCAACCAACAATTTTCCAATCATCAACATACAACGTTCAATCGTCAAACTAGTCAAAATAAGCATAAATCGCAAACACATGAACTTGTAAGTTGTGTAAAAATATGTAGTAACCTTCCAACACATTTAGTAGATCTCGTCATCTTTAAAAATAAAATCAGTTTCTTGAAAAACTTTATTTTTAAAGAAGATGTAACCTTACAACTTCTAGTAAAAAATTACGAAAATATTTCTTTGTTAAATCCTTTTGTTACACAAGTGTTTACACACTTGTTTGTTCACAAAAACACCTTTAGTTTATGAATGATCCGGTTTTAAAATAAGGCTTGTATATTTTACTTGGTTCTTCGAAGATACCACTTGTAAATCTTTAGATCTACTAGTTTAGAACTCCATTTTACAAGAAAAACTATTTTTACACAAGTTCATGTTTATGTATGAAAGGGTTCGTCATCTTGTAACTTTCCTACTTAACATAATGCTAGTTCATGTTCCATGAACATGATCTAGCGTGGTTAGGTGACGATCCGTTCCACTACTAGCAACCAACAACATAAAATAACCATAACTAAACAAGATACATGAGTTTTACACCATTATTTACTCTTTAACCAACAAGTTCATCTTTTGTTCAAGACTTTTAGTTTTGATCTTTAGTGTTCATGATTTTTATCCGTTAAATCTCTTATTAACCACTTTAAACATGAACAAGAGAGTGTTTAGAATCACTTACAACTAGCTCAAGGCTAAGGAAGAATCAAAGCGAAAACTAGGTGGATAAAAGCAACGTAGTGAGGTCCTTGAGATTCCGAAAGCACCGAGCCTCCTTGTATGAACTCTAGCACACTTGTATGTATGTGGAATGTTTTGTTTGAAACTTGAAGGTGGGTGGATGTGGGTTGGGGGTTTCGGCCGAGAGTATCAAAGGGAGGGAGAAAGAGTAAAATTTTGTTAAATGTTTGAATGAAATGGTGGACCTCACATGCATACTTATTGACCAAGTATTACTAATATCCATAGTGTAATGTGTCAACAAGATATTAAGCATCAATAATAAAATAATCAAGGTTTGTAAGGAGTGTGTCCCCTTAGGGGACTGATCGGTTCAATGGGGGGGGGGGTAATATGGTTGGATTCCAATGATATGGTTGTGTGATAGTTAGTTTAGTTAGGTGATTAAACTAGTTACTAGTGTGTTGTGAATTATAAAGGGTGTTAGGGTATTCGGGGACCCTAACTGGCTCAGAAAAGGAAAAACAATGTCATTGACAATATTTTCATGTTCCGGGTAAAGTCCGGTTGTTCGGTTGGATATTAATCCGTTAAAGTGCTAAATAAGCATTTAAAGTGTCTTTAATATTATTTTTAGTGACACAATGAATTCCTGACACTTTGGAAAGTGTCTTGTATTATTTTCCCATGTTTTTGCACTTTACTAGTTAACTTAAATGCTGAATTTTTTTGCATAAAGTGCAGAATTTTGTAATTAAAGCATGTTTTAGGCACATCCGGTCACTATAAATTTCACCTAGTGACGCAGTTTTATAATCCTCACCTCCCTACACTCCCTACTAGTGTAGTAATCTATTCCCGGCTCGTAATGGCCTCAGAGACAGTAACTGTCTAGTGCTGGCAATGTCAGCATGTTTACTGAGTTATCCGTATAGTGTGCTCACTGTGCTTTTGTGCATCAAGGTTGTCACTGATGTTTGTGTGTAAATAATAGAGTGACAGTAATAAAGTATGATGCATGAATATGTATGTATCAGAAATTAAGAAGCAGTTTAACCACAGTTGTAAGCAAGCACTGTAATTAAGCATTAATTAAATATTAATTAATTCGTACGGATACCTGGTTTGGTGAGGGTTGTCACATTCTCCCCCCGTTAAAGAAATTTCGTCCTCAAAATTTGTACTACCTTACTCCTTATGGTTAAGTCACACATGTATGTATATGAATAATATCGAAGTAGATAATCGTCAAATCGAAACAAACATTACTCACATTAGGTGAGTCCAAGAATATATAACAACCCGAATCCTAGGGTTGAAAGGTGTGTGCTACTAGCATTGGATGTCAGAGGTACAAGACGCATTTAACGTATAGTCTAGTGTAATCCAGCTAGCAGGGGTTCCACAAAAGTGGAGTTTTGACTAATAAGATTTTTAAACGATCGGTTGCAATATGCAAACGAGTTTTCTCAAACCATAGCACCCGCTATATGAACTCAAAAGCAGCAACTCAACATAATAGTAAAATGATCTGTCAACTCCTGAATAAATGTCTGGTAAGGTTTAGTGTGTTGACATTTTTTAATAGTGAAGGTACACCGAATGGAATACAAGCGAATCTGGTGTATCATTGTCTTGATTCGTAGTTGCATCAGAAATGTTTAAATGATAAATCAAACAAAAGTATGCGTGGTCTCGTGTAAAACGGTTACCATGATTAGCACAAGCTACAAGTTTATGATGACACCACAAGGTGTCGTAATGGCATTACCCAATAATAGTGGTGACTGAACAAGTTCACCTGCGTTTGAAATCAAATGAAAGTGTACTGAGGCAATCTGAAGATTTGATTTATACCATGTTATAGAGTTTCCAATTAAATACGGAACATCAAAGGACCACTGTTTCCAATCGAAGATGAAAAGTAATGAGTATCGCAAGGCATTTGACTAACAACGAAAGAATCGTTAGGAGGTACATTGTGCTTATGAATTGAATATATGTACCATTTCCTTAACACACAATTGTGTTGAGACCGTTTTGATCGTGAAGATCCAAAATGGATTGTTAACAACTAAATAGGGAATTGAATTCCTTGTATGAAGTGAGTAACCAAATTAGCGCAAGCTTCAATTTTGTGAAAATATCACCGCAAGGTATCGAAACAAATCAAACGTTTTAGTGGAGTCGTAGACCAACCAAATCTACTACGACTCGAAATGAAAGAATCTCTGCAAAAATAGTTGAATATGATGCTCCCAATACATCATATAGCATTTCAATTAAACCTGTGAACTGGATAAGTTCAAGCAATTGGACTTGGTTTCAACGTAACCCGACAATAAACATATGTATCAACAAAGGAATTCTCGGCATGGTAGCAAAAATAAACCATGACTGTAACTTGAAAGAAAGCGGTTTCAAGAAAGTGCGTTGGCTTGGTAACAAAAGAGCCAACAATAACAATAATGTAGGTTACTCAAATCAGGAATCAGTAATTAGGTTTAGCAAAATAATATGTAAATTCCAATGGAGTGCTTGTTCAAAACGAAATCACATGTGTATCAAATGATGCATGTATGTCAGGTAAGTTTCCAAGAAAAGGAACAATGAGTATTTGCTAAAGTGAAGAGATGACAAGATATCGAAGCAAATGTGTGTTCGTTCTCAGCGAGAAAATTATTGTGATGCAACTACCATTAAGGGGAGTAGAGATGCAAACATCTACTCGCCAGAAGTAAAAGAAATCCAAGTACTCTCTGTTTGGTCAACGGAACTGGCATATGCGCCAGGTTAATGATGGTTGATTGAGTTGACAGATATGGTTCCTAAATAAAAACCCATACGAGTTTGGACCTGGGTTCACAAAGGTCCTAAATATATGTTTTCTAAATCCTCCAGATTTCGTATCCCGTGTAGACTGGTTTGTGCATTGTGTAGGAAGCACTATTTTTATGTACGTCTAAGAACAAGTCGGTGTCCCACAATTTTTCCTCGGTATACCTTCTTACTAAATTTACCGCCAATGACACTCGATCGTCGATCCGTCGTGTAATGGTAGTCGGACCCTTACAGTTAGTCAAATAAGTAATTCGTCAATCCTTAGCAAGAGCCACCGACCCTGGTTGGCTAGCTCGTTCGACTTCCGATCATTTGAAAGTCGTCGTCCTTTTTCTTGATGAGTGGAACTGAGGTTACCCAAAAGGGAATTTTGGTCTGTTATCTTCCTCCTCTATTTATTACTGAAACTACACTGTCAATCCTTGCATCTCCAAAAATGTAAGTCGCTACGGTGCATCGACTACAGGTGTGGTGCCTAGAATTAAATCGATGCGAGATTCGACTAATCGTTGAGGAGACGATTCCGGCAACTCTTCGAGGAAAACTTCAGGATATCCTCTGATCACGGGGTATCTTCGGGCTTTAGTTCTTCGACTCCCTTGTCCCCGACATGAGCCAAGAAAACAACACATTCTTTACGCAAAATCCTTTGTGCCTTCAAGCGATTTGTAATTTGCAGAGGCGTACCCCGCTTCATGAGTCAAGATCACTTCTTCGTTCACCATCATGGTGCGGATATCAATCTCCTATTGATCATTTGTCAACCAATCCCTCCAACTACCTTGTTGAAGTCTCCCAATTCACCGGCAGTAGATCAAGTGTAATCTTACGCTTCCCGGGTTCTATCTTGCCGATTCCAGTTACTGTGTTGGCTTCCACTAGCTTCCCCTAAGCTAGTTCTAATGGGTACTGGAATATCTACTTACTCGCTGCTTAAACCAATTATACTCTGGAACTCTAGAGGTGCGAATCGTGAAATTTGCAACAGTATTTGGCAATACAGATGCATAACATTGAGTAGTATGGGACGTACCGATATCCATGCTTGGATTCCTGGCGTGCTTCCCTGGCTCCGGTGTTAGACATCTTTCCCATGATTTTGCTTAATCTCCCTTGGGCAATCTTTCCTATAGTGCCTCATATCCCCGCAGGTATAACATCCCTTATCTTTCCCCATTCCTTTCTTTCCATGCTTCGTCTCATGCCAACACGTTTCCCTGTTGTGTCCCACTTTGCCACAGTTGTCACACTTCCCATTTTTACATCGCCCGATATGATGACGTCGGCACCTGTCGCATTTAGGTAGCTTACCCATGTACTCTTTTCTCTTTTTGGCCTTGTTGTTGCTACTCGAGTGGGTACCCTGTTTGAAATTTGTCAACTTTCTCTTATTGTCCCCAGATGACTCTACATGAGTCTCCTTCTTCTCCTCAGAGGTTGAAAATTTTTTCATCCTTATTGCCTCTTCAGTCAAGGCCACACTTAGATTGATGGCCTCAGCGATCGTTGCAGGCCTTGATGTCGTCACCATGCTCATGATTTGAGGTGCCAATCCCCGAATGAAACGCTCAATCTTCTTAAACTCTGGATCTACCATGTATGGAACAATACGCGACATAACTTGGAACTTCTCCTCATACTCAGCTATTTTTGGACCTTCCATCTTCAAGTTCCAGAACTCAGTTTCCACCTTCTGGCTTTCTGTTCTCAAACAGCACTTTTTATGCATTAGCTCTTTCAGCTCGTCCCATGATAAAGCATACGCAGCAGCCTCGCCCATTATCTGAACCTGGAGTTTCCACCATGACAGAGACCCATCTTGGAACAGTCCGGAAATGTACGTGACCTGGTGCTCTGGGGCGCATTTGCTCGCACGCAATACGGTGTCCGTCTTCTCAACCCAGCGCACGAAGGCTACGGCACCCCCAGTGCCGTCGAAATGTAGGGGCTGGCAGCCTAAGAACTGCTTGTAGGTGCAGCCGTTGGATGGGTTATTTCCCGAGGTACCTCCGCTACGCTCAGAGCGAAGGGCCTCGTACTACGCGATGACCTGTAAGAGGCGTTCTTGAAATTCCGCCTCTGTCGTTGGCAGAGGGTTGTTGGTATCGGTGTTCCTTCGTGGCAACATCTTCTAATAAGAAGATTAGATAGGTCAGGTCTTTATTAAGGACGTAAGCACATAAGCATCCACTTAGTGAATAAGACCTAGTTGGTGCATACACATATGCATATAAGTAATCATCATTATAGCACAACATGCAAGCGTCAGTGTATTTAATGGGAACATAACAACTAGCACATAGCATTGCAATTATTGCACAAACATATGGACCAACAACGTGCTTAGTGAGAATATGGCGACTGAGCTTTTACTAGTTATTGACCACAAAGTATTGTTACATGTTTTAATGGGGAATATGTTGATCGGGCTTTCATTATTTCCTGATCGCAATTACATTGTCTACACAATGTATCACATCAAATAGGGACACAGGGTCACCCTACCCTTGTCCTGATAAGTCAATTAGTGCACAAAAATCTCGAGGTCAAAAGTGGTCTTTAACAGTCTCCATAACTCTCGGCTCATTAGTAGCGTCTTTTCCCCAAGGTAATGCATTCCGCATAAAACTGAATACCAACTATCCCGATGATTGTGGTGGAGGAGGAAAGAAAAGTAAACCGTTCATCATGCGTGAACTCCTTCGCGAGCTTGTATATATATCGAAGTAGTTAACTAATCTGCCGCCCGATAGTAAAGAAATAAGTATCAAAATCCTAGGAGCGGTGTAATAGCAACGGCCAAGAGCGCAAAAGGAACCTTGATGTATGTGGCGAATCAAAGTATGCTGGCAATAGACAGGGTGGAGGACGTGGTGTCTTACATAAACTTTTCTGACAAAATGTTGTCTGGTGATGTAGACACTTAAATCATGCTTTCGGTTATGTAATGTTTTGCATCTGAAGTTGCCAATTGTGGTGTCAGCTCAAGCTCCAACATTCTGCGACTCATATCCTCAAACTGTAGTTGGTGTTACAAGAGCAACTCATCTCGTATGTGGCCTCCACTACGTGAGGGATGGTAAGGGTCTAAAATCTGCATAGTGTATTATAGGATCCATCCAAACGGCTTGTACAGCGATGTAGGAGTAAACGGTGCGGCCTGTAAGGATGTAGGACCAGCAGTTGCAACATCAGGCTGACTCAAAAGGTGCAGAAGCTAGCTCAGTAGCAGGCCCTGGGTCGTGTAACGGTGTGGTGCCTCGAGCAGGTGATAGTGCAGCAGCCATGTCGTCGTCGTCTCGTGTCAGTAGTAGAATGCTGTACTCCAGCTGTTTGTAAGGTTGCAGGTATCACAGACTCAAAGGAGTCTGAATGCATGCTAGAATCAGAGGATGGCTTGTTAACAGGGGTCTTAAGATGTGAAGTTAGTAACAGTGTTCTCGTCTAATTTTCTATCCTCATGGGTGTCAGCAGGAGGACCGTCAATAAACATGTCATCGTAAATTGCTTTTCGAGTAGCCAACCTTCAGTAGAAGTGTCCACAGGAGGCGCATCATCGAGGATCGGAGCCATGGTGTGCCCACCATCGGGATGACCAGTGATAGTGTGGTCATGGATTGAACAAGAAGTGACAGAAAGGTTCTTGTCAGAGAAACCATCAGCAAAGATAAAGTATCACCAAAATCTGGCAGCGCGGATTGTTGGAAGTCGTCCTCGTCCTTAGTCAGCATATCAGGATCACTCGCAGTGTCTGACGTAAATGTCCATGGCGCAGATGTAGTCTCGTTATCTGTGGCGGTGGTCGTAGGGTTATCAATGTCTGATAACTCATTCTCTAATTAGAGTGACATGTGTGCCGGTGCGTAACATGTATATCCATAGTAGTTACTAACAATTAGTGTATGCGAATAACTACCACATATGCACGTACATCAACATTAAATCAAATAAGCATGTAAGTCTCAATTAATGTAAGCAAGTAATCATCCTAGTCTTCCCTAGTCTATCCTCCCAGTTTCTCAAACTGAACTCCCTAGTCTCTCAGACTATACTCCCAGCCTCTCAGACTGATCCTCCTAGTCTCTCGGACTATCCTTCCAGCCTCTCAGACTGATCCTCCTAGTCTCTCAGACTATCCTTCCAGCATCTCAGACTGATCCTCCTAGTCTCTCAGACTATCCTTCCAGCCTCTCAGACTGATCCTCCTAGTCTCTCAGACTATCCTTCCAGCCTCTCAGACTGATCCTCCTAGTCTCTCAGACTATCCTCCCAGCCTCTCAGACTGATCCTCCTAGTCCCACTAGACTAACCTCCTGGTCTCCCCGACCTAATTCCTGGTCTCCCCGACCAAATATTTCCTGGTCTTCCCGACCTAATTTTTCCTGGTCTCCCCGACCTAATTTTTCCCGGTCTCCCCGACCTAATTCTTCCCCAGTCTCCCCGACTGGACTCCCTCAGTCTCCCCGACCGAGCTATAAATTTAAATTTGGAAATGTGTATTTGTGCCTTTTGTTTGTAAAAAGGTTTGTTTCCTGGATCTGGATGTATAGTGTATGCAATGTAAAAATTTTTGAAAACGTTTCGTGAGAGCCCTGATGATCATAGTCTAGACTCGAGAAAGAATCCTAGTTCGCTATGATCGAGGCTCTGATACCAAGCTGTCACACCCTGGCTTTGCGGAAGCGTGGGTTTATTTGGTGTGACTTCTTAATACCATAACAATGCTATATGATAAAAACATGAGATATTCATCCATTAATAAAGTTTAGAAAAATCCCACTTTCAGCAATCTCAAAATAAGTTACAAACCTCAACTTGATTTAATTGAGTTCATAAAGACTTAGCAAAAGACTTTAAACAATACTAGGCTTAGAGATATGTAACCCGTCCAGGAAGGGGTTACACCTTCTAAACCCTGAATGACTTCTTTATTCAAACGCAGCTTGAAAATACGTGCATACCGTGCCAGATCCATTAGTTCCCTGAAATACATGTAGTTTGAAAAATCAACAAAAAGTTGAGCGAGTTCATGTGTAAGTGAGTATGTATAAACCCTTGTAAATATGTCTGTATGTATGAAAATCCCTGGTATGTAGCAATTAAGGAAAAAGAGATCAATTAATGTGTAGCTAATACATTAATAAGTGACATGGTCTAGGAAGCACTCAAACCTGTAACGCGTATTTCATACCGGTCCTTCCGGCGGAACGACATAGTCACCACATGCAGCCACACGCTGGCCCATGTGTGGGGCTCGCAACACCCGATAGATCTATCACTCATGCCTCTCGGTCCTTATACAAGGATTAATGGTCTTATGATAATAGCCTATCCATTCACGTGATCTAGCAGTAAATTCCTTAGCTAATCATACCGTGTATAAAACGTTTGTAGTAAATGTAACATGTATTTCACCCCCGAAGTGTAAAAACTGAAAACAGTTAAGAGAAAAGGGGGGACATGAACTCACTGTATTGCGTCTTCAGTATGTGTAACCCAAATCTCCACGGCAAACACGACTACCTACAATGGTCTAATGTCTATTAGACGAACGGGTAGTGCCTTGTCGTAGTATGTATGTTTTTGAGTTACGATTCTGGTATTATTCCAAGTAATAATAATTGTATTTAGTTTTGGAATAATTGTTTATTCAACATTTCTGTATTAGTACTTCTCAAGTCTTAGTATTCGTGTTCCCTTCCCAAGGATGGGGGTTTTTAAATGCATGTATGCTTTATATTTCCGAAAATATATTTTAAGTCCCACTTAGCAAATATACTTAGCCTTTTTGTCCAAAACAACTTATTTCCAAAATATATGTATTTTTCCCCAAAAATAATATATTTTTACTTCCTTGATTCCCAAAATGATATTTTACCAGAATATACGTATACGTTATAGTTCGGAAATATATTTGAAGTCTCACTTGAAAATATATTTTAAATCACTTGTCTAAACTATTCTGATTCCAAAATGTACACATTTTTCCCAAAAATATTATACTTTACTCCACACAATTTACCAAGATGATACTTTTATCAAAATACACATTTAAGAGTATTTTCTGGTAATACATAAGTTACATTTAAAGTTCGGGAGGTAATAATAATACCGGTGTAACTTAGATATTTATTTGTGAAGGCGTAGGTATTATTTTGGAGTCGATACTTCTCAGTGTATTCTTCTCAGTGTATTCAGGTTATAATATTTTTACTCTAAAAATAATATATCTTTAGTTCACAAAATAATCACGTAAGCATACAAGCGTTTTATTAAAAATATATATTCTCAATATATATTTAACAAGTGTTATTTACGAAAATCCACCTCCGAATACTTGGTTATTTGATAACAAAAATCATGGCGAAGTTTGCTTGGAAAACAAGTCAAAAATATATTTATAAACACTTGTCACCAAAATATTCAAAGTGTTATTTTCTGGAAAAATTTCGCCAGAGTTTCCTCTGTAACTGGAGGTGGCCACGCTTAGAAGCGTATTATTTTCTTTTAAAAATTCAACCAACAATTTTCCAATCATCAACATACAACGTTCAATCGTCAAACTAGTCAAAATAAGCATAAATCGCAAACACATGAACTTGTAAGT
Organism: Helianthus tuberosus; assembly: GCA_030545235.1. NCBI lineage: Eukaryota > Viridiplantae > Streptophyta > Magnoliopsida > Asterales > Asteraceae > Helianthus > Helianthus tuberosus. Next base: position 21,985 of record JARYGA010010146.1, read on the forward strand.
TGTGTAAAAATATGTAGTAACCTTCCAACACATTTAGTAGATCTCGTCATCTTTAAAAATAAAATCAGTTTCTTGAAAAACTTTATTTTTAAAGAAGATGTAACCTTACAACTTCTAGTAAAAAATTACGGAAATGTTTCTTTGTTAAATCCTTTTGTTACACAAGTTTTTACACACTTGTTTGTTCACAAAAACACCTTTAGTTTATGAAAGATCCGGTTTTAAAATAAGACTTGTATATTTTACTTGGTTCTTCGAAGATACCACTTGTAAATCTTTAGATCAACTAGTTTAGAACTCCATTTCACAAGAAAAACTATTTTTACACAAGTTCATGTTTATGTATGAAAAGGTTCGTCATCTTGTAACTTTCCTACTTAACATAATGCTAGTTCATGTTCCATTATCATGATCAAGCGTGGTTAGGTGACGATCCGTTCCACTACTAGCAACCAACAACATAAAATAACCATAACTAAACAAGATTCATGAGTTTTACACCATTATTTACTCTTTAACCAACAAGTTCATCTTTTGTTCAAGACTTTTAGTTTTGATCTTTAGTGTTCATGATTTTTATCCGTTAAATCTCTTATTAACCACTTTAAACATGAACAAGAGAGTGTTTAGAATCACTTACAACTAGCTCAAGGCTAGGGAAGAATCAAAGCGAAAACTAGGTGGATAAAAGCAACGTAGTGAGGTCCTTGAGATTCCGAAAGCACCGAGCCTCCTTGTATGAACTCTAGCACACTTGTATGTATGTGGAATGTTTTGTTTGAAACTTGAAGGTGGGTGGATGTGGGTTGGGGGTTTCGGCCGAGAGTATCAAAGGGAGGGAGAAAGAGTAAAATTTTGTTAAATGTTTGAATGAACTGGTGGACCTCACATGCATACTTATTGACCAAGTATTACTAATATCCATAGTGTAATGTGTCAACAAGATATTAAGCATCAACAATAAAATAATCAAGGTTTGTAAGGAGTGTGTCCCCTTAAGGGACCGATCGGTTCAATGGGGGGGGGGGGGGTAATATGGTTGGATTCCAATGATATGGTTGTGTGATAGTTAGTTTAGTTAGGCGATTAAACTAGTTACTAGTGTGTTGTGAATTATAAAGGGTGTTAGGGTATTCGGGGACCCTAACTGGCTCAGAAAACGAAAAACAATGTCATTGACAATATTTTCATGTTCCGGGTAAAGTCCGGTTGTTCGGTTGGATATTAATCCGTTAAAGTTCTAAATAAGCATTTAAAGTGTCTTTAATATTATTTTTAGTGACACAATGAATTCCCGACACTTTGGAAAGTGTCTAGTATTATTTTCCCATGTTTTTGCACTTTACTAGTTAACTTAAATGCTGAACTTTTTTTGCATAAAGTGTAGAATTTTGTAATTAAAGCATGTTTTAGGCACATCCGGTCACTATAAATTTCACCTAGTGACACAGTTTTATAATCCTCACCTCCCTACTAGTGTAGTAATCTATTCTCGGCTCGTAATGGCCTCAGAGACAGTAACTGTCTAGTGCTGGCAATGTCAGCATGTTTACTAGGTTATCCGTATAGTGTGCTCACTGTGCTTTTGTGCATCAAGGTTATCACTGATGTTTGTGTTTAAATAATAGAGTGACAGTAATAAAGTATGATGCATGAATATGTATGTATCAGAAATTAAGAAGCAGTTTAACCACAGTTGTAAGCAAGCACTTTAATTAAGCATTAATTAAATATTAATTAATTCGTACGGATACCTGGTTTAGTGAGGGTTGTCACAGCAGTAGCGGCGTGGCGGTGGTGTTTGTTATTTCCGACAGGTTCCGGCCAGGTTTGTTCAAACTCATACGAGTTTCGTTCGATTCAGTTGTGGTTCGAGTCTCGGGTCAGACACAGTCGGGTCAGAATTATAGTTTCAGGTTTCAGCTTGGACAGATTCAGGCGGTTCGGTTGACTCAGTCATCGAGTCTGCTCAGTCAGCGAGTCGACTCGGGTCAGACGAGTCCACTCGGTTTGGTTTGGGTCAGCCGGTTCGGTCAGACGGTCAGCTTCAGTTTCGACTCGGTCAACATTCACTCAATTCAGTCAACGTCTTGACACGAGAGCTTTGGTAAAGATTTTAACGGCGCGTTTAATTCATTATCTATATAGTTTTTACCATGACAAACGAGCTTGAACCAATCGATTAAAGCATAGTTTATATTTTGACTTATTCGACGGAATCTTATAAATATTTTTTATATTGTTTGATAAATAGCTGAATTTTGAAAATAGCGACAACTTGTGTTGTCGGGGCGTCCAAAAACAGAGGAAACTCTGCCCGTTTTTTTTCTAGAAAATCCGTTAAATAAAGCGTGTTTCATTATAAAAAGAACTATCCTATTCAGGTAATTTTTTTAGAGCAAATACAAGTGTAACAATACCTTAGAACCAAGCTCAATTGTTTGAACTTGTCCATTACACATATTCACTTCAGAGCATCATATGAGGTATTGGGAGCATCATATTCAAAATTCGTTTTAACAAGTGTTTCATTTGTTCCGAGTCGAAGTAAACTGTTTGTTGATTTTGACACCTTGTGGTGGTATTTTCACTTATTTGAAGCTTGCGCTAAACTCGTTTACATATCTTATGCACGGATTTAATTATTTATTTATTGATTTAAATTAAATCCGCTTGGATTTATCACATTACAACAGTCTTAACACAATCATGTGATAAGACAAGGGTACACAAAATTCATTTCATATTCCGGTGTACCTCCTAACGGTCCTTTCAACATCGATCGAATGTTTTGTGATATTCATTGCTTCTTCGTCTTCGATCGAAAACATTATTTCTTTGATGTTCAAATTTCAATTGAAAATCTTATGATGTTGTTAGCAACAAATTTTCATATTTACTTCATTGCGCTTTCAGTTGACTGCAAAACACAGGTGATACTTGTTCGATCACCCCTATTATTGAATTGTTTCATTCAATGCGATATCTTGTGGCATCGGTATAACTTGCAACTTGTGCTGATCGCGATCGAGCGTTTCATGCAAAACTAGTACATTTGAGATTGTTGATTCTAAGTTCATCCAATGGATGTTATTGCTTCTAGAACTCATTTACTTATTGTGAACGTTCATATGGAATTCGATTTGTCGAAGTTCTTGTTCATTGTTGGATCCCTGTTAACTTAGTCACATTAGTGACTGTACCTATACGTCTTGTTTCCTTTTACATCAATTTTTGAAACACATTTCTTTTAAACCGTTGGGTTCTTATTGTTGAGGAATGTCATTAAATTCACATGATTCGAAAAAGTCTTGTTTCGATTACGCGGTCATTCACCTTGTTATTATTCGAACTTACCTGCGAACAACACAATTTTGAGGAGATAACATAGTCTAAATTTCGAGGACGAAATTTCTGTAACAGGGGGAGATTGTGACCGGTGATTTATGGCACCTAATTACGTGATTAACAGATGATTAACACGATAATATATAGTGTTTACAGCGCAAATAAACTTGATTAGGCCGTTGGAGTGCCTAGGAACGCCTGATCGACTTTACAGTACGCGCATGACGGTCCACAGAGAACCTGCTAAACGATAAATGATAACGATCTAAAACCGTACGAAATACTGACGACGCCGACAAATATGGATGTTACACAAATATTTTATGCTTATGGAGTTTGGGTCGCGATATCGGGTCTTGTAGGAATTACGGGCCACTTACACATGAGATGGGCTTATGGCCCTGGCCCAAGCCCAAAACCCACAAGCCTAAACCTGCACATGATATATTAGAATCTATACAAGATTCATAAAATCTATAGAAGATTCACTAAATCTATGCTAAATCTTATCAAAATCTTATTAAAATCTCTATAGGATCTATGCAAGATTTTCAAGATCCACTCAAGATTTATAATATGATTTTATAAAATCTTTGCAAGATCCCTCCAAATCTTATAAAATCTCTGTACAATCTCTACTAGATTTAGAGAATCCTACTAGATATACAAAATCACCTCAAGATATTCCAAATCTCTACATCTCTATAAAAAGGGGTCTACCCCTTTATTTTGAGCATACACATACAAACACATACATTATACACCCAACAAGAGACCTTTCTTCTACAACTTCTCAAAACAACATCTCCTCTCTCTCTCTCTCTCGTTTCCTTTCCCCCTCAAAACACAGAACAACACAAAGCCAATCACTCACAACTCTCCTCACCCCACCCCCACTCACTCGACCTCATCTCTCTCTGCGATGAAGGCCGGCAGCCGGTCCGGTAAGACCACCGACGGTGCGGCGGTGGTGGATACAGCAGTCAACGACCACATCCCCCCCACCTGTTGCAGAATTAACAGTCGGCCACCACCAATCGGTGGTGGCGTGTGGCGGCGTCACGAACAGAGACGGGAGAGAGTGAGAGGAGAGAGAGACCAGAGAGAGAGAGAAGCACCGAGAAGAGAGAGAGAGAGAGAGAGAGAGAAGCACCGAGAAGAGAGAGAGAGAAGAACCGAGAAGAGAGAGAGACAGATCGAGAAGATGGAGAGAAAGAACGACGAAGAAGGAGTGGCGCCGCCGCTCACGGCGGCGGCAGTAGCGGCGCGGTGGTGGTGTTTGTTATTTCCGACAGGTTCCGGCCAGGTTTGTTCAAACTCACACGGGTTTCGTTCGATTCAGTTGTGGTTTGAGTCTCGGGTCAGACACAGTCGGGTCAGAATTAGAGTTTCGGGTTTCAACTTGGACAGATTCAGGCGATTCGGTCAGGCGTTTCGGTTGACTCAGTCAGCGAGTCAGCTCAGTCAGCGAGTCGACTCGGGTCAGACGAGTCCACTCGGTTTGGTGTGGGTCATCCAGTTCGGTCAGACGATCAGCTTCAGTTTCGACTCAGTCAACATTCAGTCAATTCAGTCAACGTCTTGACGCGAGAGCTTTAGTAAAGATTTTAACGGCGCGTTTAATTCATTATCTTAATAGTTTTTACCGTGACAAACGAGCTTGAACCAATCGATTAAAGCATACTTTATATTTCGACTTATTCGACGGAATCTTATAAATATTGTTTATATTGTTTGATAAATAGCTGAATTTTGAAAATAGCGACAACTTGTGTTGTCGGGGCGTCCAAAAACAGAGGAAACTTTGCCCGTTTTTTTTTCTAGAAAATCCGTAAAAAAAGTGTGTTTCATTATAAAATGAACTATCCTATTCAAGTAATTTTTTTAGAGCAAATACAAGTGTAACAATACCTTCGACAACACTTTTACAGGATACAAAAACTACGATTCGGACATTAATTACAATTACTAAATATAGTTATTATATTTATTGTAAACTTTTAAAATTCGACAAAACTTTTATAAAATCAACATAATGATTTATAATGTTACAAATGTCGGATGATAATACGACTTCTTTACGTAAGGATAAATATATTGTATATTTATTTCATCAATCAAACGACATGACAATTGTTTACTAAAATAAATATAGTGTATATATTTATTGAAATATTAAATGACACGAATTCGTTTTATAAAAATAAATATAGCTTATATATTTATTTTAAACATCGTACATCACGAGCTCTTTTGTAAAATAGATATAGTTTATCTATTCCTTACAAATGTTCAACAACTCGATCATACTCTTGTAAAATAAATATAACTTTTTATATTTATTTCAAAACGCCTAAACGGAATCTACATATACTTTGACGAATATATGCAAGACGCAATACATGATGCGAATTTGTTATATGTTATTTTTATATAAATATTCTTTTTATATACGTGCGACTTCTCGGGACGACTAACGCTACTATACCAACATATTTATATATTCTTATATAAATATTCATATATTTTAAATCTCTCGAGAAGCTAAGTCTTTCTAAGATCTATTAACTATTACCGACATTAAGCGAAACTTAACGAGTATAACTTAATCGTTACTATTAAGTTATCAACTTACCGTTGAATCGTTCGGTTAACGATTAGGTAGAGCTCAATGACACGTAGTTTATTTACCGTGTTTATTTAGAAACTTATTAGATATTACGTGTTAGGAATATTGTAGAATACACGCTAGCAAGCAAAGTCTTGGAAACGACATCACGAAGTCGTAATTAGCTAGCTTTGCACAAGGAAATTCAGGTGAGTTCATAACCCCTCCTTTTTACGGTTTTACATTTTTATAAATGTTTTCGGGGTGGAAAGACATGCACGTTTTGCAGAAAACACACAAAGTTCTTGATGAACAAAGACTGCATATTTTTAGACAAAGCACGTTGTGCAAGAACATACAAAGCTTTTGAATGAACGAAAACTCATATTTCTAAATCATGTTACGAATGGATTTCGAGGAACTCAAATGGTTTACGAGTGGATTATACTAAATATACCGGTTTTTACAAAACAAATGCGTATTATCAAAATGTGAATGATTTTCATGACTAGGGATGGGATCGTCTGGTGATAATATATAGAGACTGGGGAGTTGGCCTTAGAGGCTGGGGAGGTTCAGCCTTAGAAGCTGGGGTAAAATACATGTTACAATTATTACAGACCTTTTATACATGGTATGGTTAGCTTAAGGAGGGTTTACTGCTAGATCATGTGAATGGGTAGGCTTTTTTCTTAAGACCATTAATCCTTGTATAAGGACCGAGGGGCACGAGTGATAGATCTATTGGGTGTTGCGAGCCCCACCCATGGGTCTGCAAGTGGCTGCATGTGGTGACTATGTCGTTCCGCTGGAGGGGCCGGTACGAAATACGCATACAGGTTTGAGTACTTCCTGCACCATTTCACACATACCAGTGGCTTTGCAACCCATTTGTGATCTTTTTTTCCTTATTGCTACATACCAGGGACATACATACTTACAGAAATACTTGATACCATGTTTTATACAAATTCAAAGCAAAGGAGTATACTGGCACGGAGACAAAGTCAGGGTGGGCATTGACGGTTATACGAACATTACGAATACGAGGGTTTACAAATACATGGTTTCACGAACATAATGCGTTACAAATACAAAGTTTCCATATACTTGACAAGAAAATGATTTCTAAATTTGTTTTCTCAATAATATTTCGCAAACCGGTTTTTCAAAATATTATTTCAAATCTTTTACAAAAAACTATGAACTCGCTCAACTTTATGTTGACTTTTTCGCATGTTTCTTTCTCAGGTTACTTTTCAGAAACTATGGCACGGTTGGAATAAGAGAACCATGTGGAGTCGAGTACTTAGTGGCGTTCAAATTTCTAGAAGTCTTAGCTTATTTTGCTTCCGCTGTGCAATGAAGATACCAGTCCAGTCACGCCAGCTCTGATAATTTCAGGGTGTGGCAGAGAAAGTGTGTGCTGATTGAAGAAGTACAAGATTTGAGGTAGAAACTTACAAGAATCGCAAGAAATCGAGAGAAAATAGGCCAAAAGCTTGCTGGTCGAACGAGAGCTGTCACATCACTGTTCATGTGATGTGACAGGTGCTATTTATAGGTAAAGGGAGGAGAAAGGTGGTGCAGTAGTGACGGATCGGAGGGCAATCCGATTGGATGGCCATCCGATAGGATTGTCATCCAGACGGATGGCCATTCGATTGAATTGTCCTTCAATCGGATGGGCTTTGCGAGTTGGTTTCCGACTTTTCGTTTCGTGTGTTGAGCATTGCGATGCATTGCGAGTAAGCGATGCGATAGTATTAAACAATAGTTACACAAATAACCGAACTAACATACAACAACGTAAATAACCTTGTGTTTACAGTTCGTGATGAGATTGCGTTGTGATAGAGTTGCGATTTCGTTTTCGAATAATCACCACAAACATAAATAAACATGCACAAGTAACATATAATAGCACACACATGTAAAACAATATCCAGAACATGCGATTCGAGTTACGATGCGATAGCGATAAGATAGCGTTAAATATATTAGCGATAAACTGCAATTATTGCATTTACTCCACATAATACAACTAAAGTAACATAAAATAGAGTATCGATTAACAAGTTAAGGAGTACAATCAATAGTTAAGAAAGGAGTGGCAGATCGCATTTAGCAATCTTTTCTTCCTTTGACTTTGACTTTGACTTCAAAACGCGAGTTGTTACAGCCTCCCCTACTTTAGGGAATTTTGTCCCGAAATTAGGCCGCATGCATAACGAATAGCTCTGGATACTTAGCCTTCATGTCACTTTCGAGTTCCCAGGTGAACTCGGCTCCGCGTTTGCCTTCCCAGAGAACCTTTCAATGGGAATGCGTGAGCGTCGGAGCTTCTTGGTCTCTCGGTCCATGATCTCGACAGGCTTTTCCACGAAGTGTAATGTTTCGTCCACTTGTAGATCCTCAAGTGGCACATGTAAATTCTGCTCGGCTAGGCACTTTCTGAGGTTCGAAATATGGAAAGTCGGGTGGATGTTGCTAAGTTCCTCCGATAGTTCGAGTCTGTAGGCCACTTTGCCGATCCTTTCCAAAATCTTAAAGGGTCCCACATATCGAGGCGCGAGCTTTTCTTTCTTGCCAAATCTGATAACCTCCTTCCAAGGTGAAACCTTTAGGAGTACGTGATTGCCAACATCAAATACAAGGGGCTTGCAGCGTCTATCGGCATAACTTTTCTGATGACTCCGAGCTTTCAGCAGGTTGTCTCGGATCTGGAGGATTTTGTCAGTCGTTTCTTGAAACAGCTCAGGACCGGTAATTTGCGCATCTCCGATTTCGTGCCATACAATAGACGATCGACATTTTCTTCTGTATAACGCCTCAAATGGTGCCATTTGAATGCTAGAATGATAACTGTTATTATACGAGAATTCGACCAAAGGTAAGTGCGCGTCCCAATTATCACCGAAATCTATGACACACGAGCGAAGCATGTCTTCAAGGGTACGAATCGTTTGTTCAGTCTGACCGTCAGTTTGGGGATGGAAAGCGGTACTTAGATTGAGAGTAGTACCGAGAGCTGATTGAAATGTTTCCCAAAGATGCGAGGTAAACCGACCATCGCGGTCATAGATGATATCACGAGGCGTCCCGTGTCGACATATAATTTCGTCGGTGTAGATCCGTGCTAATCGTTCTTCCTTAAAGTCTTCTTGTATCAGCAAAAAATGAGCAGATTTGGTAAGACGATCAACGATAACCCAGATGCTATCGTGACCTGGTGGCGTGCGCGGGAGTTTCATTATGAAGTCCATAGCTATACTCTCTCATTTCCACATAGGGATCTCGGGTTGCACGAGTAAGCCAGAGGGCCTTTGTTGCTCAGCCTTGACTTTTGAACAAGTAAGGAATTTTGAAACATAGATAGCGATATCCTTCTTCATTCCAGGCCACCAAAACCATAGGCGTAGGTCATGGTACATCTTATCGGCACCAGGATGAATAGAATATCGAGACTTATGGGCTTCAGTCAACAATAATCCCCGCAAGTTATTGCGACTTGGAATCCAGATTTGATCGAGATAGTAGAGGATACCGTTTGATTTGCTCTCTAATCGAATTTTGGGACCAAGAATTCGTTCTTCCTTTAAGGTGCGCTCGGTGAAACAGGCATGTTGGGCGTCACGAATAAGGGCTTCAAGGTCGTGCTGGGCGTGAGCATTACGAATGCTATGCAAATAGCTTCGTCTGCTGAGAGCGTCGGCAATGACATTTTCTTTGCCAGGATGGTAACGAATCTCACAGTCGTAATCGTTGAGAAGTTCAACCCATCGGCATTGGCGCATATTCAGTTCTTTTTGGTTTAAGATGTGTTGTAGGCTCTTGTGGTCGGTGAAGACAGTACACTTGGTACCGTAAAGGTAGTGTCGCCAAATCTTCAATGCAAAAACAACTGCACCAAGCTCGAGATCGTGGGTTGTATAGTTCTTCTCATGGATCTTGAGCTGACGAGATGCGTAGGCGATAACCTTGCCCGTTGTATGAGAACACAACCGAGACCAAGGTCGGAGGCATCACAGTAGACTACGAAGTCATCGTTTCCATTGGGTAAAGCAAGTACAGGAGCATTGCAGAGCATATGCTTCAGGGTTTGAAAGGCTTGCTCTTGTTCGGTTCCCCAAACAAAAGACTTGTCTTTATGCGTGAGAGAAGTAAGCGGTACAGCGATTTTCGAGAAATCGGCGATGAATCAGCGGTAGTAACCTGCCAATCCGAGGAACGAACGAACTTCGGATGGAGATTTGGGTGTAACCCAACTCTTAACAGATTCGATCTTTGCGGGGTCGACGTGAAACCTTGACTATTGACAATGTGACCGAGGAATTGAACCTCCTCTAGCCAAAATTCACACTTGGAGAACTTGGCATAGAGTCGATTCCCTTGGAGTAATTTGAGAACCAAACTTAGATGTTGCGCGTGTTCGGCTTTCGACTTGGAATAGATCAGGATATCATTGATAAACACGATGACGAAGCAGTCGAGAAAGGGTTTACACACGCTATTCATTAGATCCATGAAAACCGCGGGTGCGTTGGTTAAACCAAAAGGCATAACAACGAATTCATAGTGACCGTATCGAGTTCGAAAAGCGGTTTTAGGTATACCATCTTCTTGAATGCGTAACTGGTGATAGCCTGAGCGTAAATCGATCTTCGAGAAGCATGTAGCACCTTGTAACTGATCAAATAAATCATCGATTCGGGGCAAGGGATAACGATTCTTGATAGTCAGCTTATTCAATTCCCTATAATCGATGCACATCCGGAACGATTCGTCCTTCTTTTTGATGAAAAGGACAGGTGTACCCCAAGGAGAGGTGCTAGGGCGAATGAAGCATTTATCTAGCAATTCCTGGAGTTGACTCAAGAGTTCGCGCATTTCTGATGGAGCGAGTCGATAGGGAGCTTTAGCAACAGGATTTGCTCCAGAAATGAGATCAATACGGAAATCGATATCACGAGAGGGCGGTAAACCAGGTAAATCGTCGGGAAAGACTTTTGGAAAATCACGAACCACAGGCACCTTGTCTATTGCCTTCTCTTTCTTTTCCTTCTCCGATACTACGATGTTAGCCAGGAAAGCTTTGTATTCCTTGCGGAGATACTTATTCGCTTGGACACATGACATGATTTTGAGATCTTTCAAAGGAGTTTCGCCATACACACAAAGTTGATCACCATTAGCGAGCGAAAAACGAATCATTTTATCAAAGCAAATGACTTCAGCACAATTTTCACGAAGAAAATCCATGCCAACTATGATGTCAAAACTACCAAGCTGCGTCGGGATAAGATCGATAGGGAAGACGTGATTGTTGAGCTCAAGAGTACAATCACGTAGAACGGAATCAACGGTGACGGTTCTTCCAGTGGCAACTTCTACATCGAATGTCGAAGGGAGATGGGCGCGTTTACGTTTCAGGAGCTTCTCGAATTCAAACGATACAAAACAGTTATCTGCTCCAGTATCAAATAAACACGAAGCATATATACCATTGACAAGAAATGTACCATTAACCAAATTTTTATCTACTTGAGCCTGGCAGGCATTGATGTTGAAAGCACGTCCGCGGGCTGCTGGCTGCTGCTGAGGCTGCTGCTGTTGATGTTGTTGCTGCTGCTGCTATGGCTCTTGCTTCACCACTCTGTTTAGGCAGACATTTGCAAAGTGGTTGGGATCACCACATGCATAGCATGCTCTTGCGGGAGCAGGAGCTGCTTGTTGTCCCTGTGGAGCGGGAAGAAGAGCTGGCAGTGTAGGAGCTTGAACTTGAGCTTGAGCTTGGCGGGGACCAGTAAGACAATTGGCAGTAAAGTGGCCGTATAGGTTGCAATGAACACAAAATCGGCATGCAATCCTAATAGGATGATGATAAGTATAGGTAGGGCAGAGCAGGTGTGGAGTAGTATATGCACGCTTGGCCGGCGGTGCATTGGTCACCGGGGCCGCTACTTGGCGGTTCTGGGGTTGCGGTTGAGCATGGACAGCTTGGAGTGGAGCAGCGATAACAACACAATTCTTGTTGTTGTTCTTGCGCTTGTGGCGAGAAGACTTGGAGGCTTGCGGTGTGGCGGTTTCGGCAATGGGAGCAGTGGTAACTTGGTGAAGACTCTTGGCGGCTTTATCGAAGTAACCAGCCCAAACTCGCTTGTCATTAATCTCGGCAGCGAGCAGGAAGGTTTCCTCAATGGTTGTCATCATCGCGGCTTGCACAAAGTCAGCAACACAATCCGGTAAAGCACGGATGTATTTCTTGATGGTTATGTCGGGAGTGGTAACTTGGCCGGGACAAATGATGCCTAGCTGCTTAAAGCAGGCAGTTAGACCAGCGTTGTTGCCACCCTCCTATTTGATGTGCCAGAACTCGTGCTCCAGCTTCTGAAGCTCGTGGGGAGGGCAGAACTCCTGCATCATGATGTCCTTCAACTCATCCCACTTAAGCCCATAGGCTGCATCATTCCCTCGCTTGTTTCTTTCGGCAGTCCGCCAATCCAAAGCCCTGGACTGGAAAACGCTGGTGGAGTTAATAGTGCGAAGGTTATCGGGATAGCCGCTTTGGCGCAGGGTGACTTCAATTGAATCGAACCATTGAAACATGGCAGTAGGCCCATCTTCTCCGGTGAATTCTTTGGGGACGCAGGCCTTAAACTGCTTGAAGCTAAAAGTAGCTCTAGGCGAGTCAGTCCTTGATTCCTCTGAGGACTTGCTAACGTTTTCATTCAGCTCGCAGACAATTTGCGGAATGACCTTAGCCATCTGCTTTGCGCCTAGAGCAGCGATGCGTTTGTCCTCATGATTGCGGCGAGCAGCGCGTGAAGTGTGCGATCCCAATGATGACACTGTCTGCAACAGACATCGTCATAGAATTCAGACACTATATGTTTGAATCTTACCTCACAACATACTACTACTAGATAAAGCTCAGGAACACGTCTAAACACACAATCACGTAGGCACATAATCCAAAGAAGCACGTAAGCACAGAAGCACATAGTCCATGTAAGTACAGAAGCGCGTAATCCACATAAGCACATCTTCAGTTATATTTTACACGTATTCACCTACATATATTGCACGTATTCACCTATCTTTCACAGCCGTGTAAATGATCGAGAGTTGCGAGTGCGATTAGCGAGTAGCGATTACGAGTGCCATAGCAAGTAGCATAGCGTGCGATTTGTTAGCGTATTGAGGTAAATGTGTAGTGTGAGTTGTGTGTGTTGATCGAAGGAAACATCGAAAAGCGTATAAATCACCAAAATCGAAACATATAAACAGGTAAAACCACATAAAACACATAAAATTCCACATAAAAGTGGTAAACCACAGAGCCAGCGGATTGTGGGCACAAAATTGAAATTAGATTGTCTCGGGTTTGTCGAAACATGTCTACGCACCAAAGCGATTCGACTATTCCAACAACTTCGAGTACACACTTTGGCCTTTGGGACTGTCCTCTCACCTCAATCTTAGCGAACGACACGCATCCTTCCAGTTACAGTGTGACTCGGGTCATTGGAGTCCGTCGAGACTTTGGTGAGAGTTTGAAAAACCGAAATTGGGAGCGGAACGAGTCATCAAGATTGGGTTTCACCCCTAACTTAACAACTGCATTCCTGTTTGTGTGATATAGTCACGAGATAGAGAGGGAAAATCTGCGTCGAAGTATGGATTTCACTCCTGATTCAACGCAAATTCTCATGTTTATAGTAAAAAGACGCGTGGGGTGAGCGATTTATACCGAGAGTTTGTGGTTTTCACACCTAGTCTCAGCCAAATCACTTGCTTACTCGAGTATTTTGAAAATTGTGCGAGTTGCCAGCCTTAGGAAAGGTTGACCTTGCGCGAAGCGGTAGTATGCGATGTCTGCTCAAGAGGTGGTGTTCAGTGAGTTCGAGCGAGAGTAGCAAGTAAGCTCGTACAAAACCCCTACTGGGTAAGCACAAGTCAGTCTGTGGGTACTTAGACTATACACTAGGTTGTTTCTAAGACATCGACCAGGACTAGGTCGAGTCTTGCCTAATTCCCTATAGTTATGGCTCTGATACCAATCTATCACACCCCAACCGATGGCGGAATCATCGGGGCGCAGCACTGAGCGAAACAGATTGTCCATGAGAAATCCATAACAAATAATATTACCAAATATTTAACGTTGTGTCCCATACCATAACATATTCAGCAAAATAATTATTACAGACATAGTATCTCTGTCACACCCCAACCGATGGTGGAAGCATCGGGGTGCGGCACTAAGCGTTCAGATTGCTCATGAGTTTCTATAACACTAGATATTTCAATATAGATTAATCCATTTCATAATGATTGTCTAAAGCATCAACCACACAATATCAAATTACAAACCATCAAATATTGTCTCAAAAGTTTCTAAGTTTAACTAGAGTGAGTTTCTAGCAGCATCCTAGCAAGTTTCTTGAAAACCAGCATCCTATCATCCTGCAACATGTATTAAAATAGAGTCAATACAATAATGTACTGGCGAGTATACAAGTTTGTGTATATAGCATAATAGTTTAAAAAGACTCATATCCATTATGTAAACGTATAAAATAGTTTCAACCATGCTAGTTTACGCAGTCCAAGTGATAGGCCAAGTGTCACAATGCATTTACCACTTTCCCAAGAAACAAGGAAAGCAAATAGAATCCTCCTAACAATACCCCCGAGAATAATGGGGAGGTGCATTCTCCTATAGCGCTACTATTGTTAAGGCGGAACTACACAGAAGTATTAAACGTTCACATAGCATAAAGAATCAAGAATCAAGAATCCAAAGGTAACAAGTTTCACATTTACAGAGGATAGAGTTAGATTCCAAATAGTTTCATGTTTCAAGTTTCATAGAATACATGTTGCGTCCCAAAATTTTAAAACAAAAAGGGATCGAGTATACTCACAGTGGGTGCTAAGTATCGACACCTACTAATTGGATCAAAGTGAGCTCTGAGATTAGCTTGTTTATAGCTTAACAAATAAGCGTCAGACAGAATAACGAGAATCGTGCAAAGTGTCGGACCAGTCTCCTGATCGGATGGCAATCCAGACGGATGGTTATCCGGTCGGATGACTTATTTGCTTCAGACGGACTGCCATCCGATCGGATGGTCATCCGGACGGATGGCCATTCGATCCTAAAGTGTGCTTCCAAAAATGTTACCTTCAATTGAAAGCCTCAAAGTCCAAAGTTTCTGATTCAAAAAGTTTTAAGTGTTGTGGGTTTGTAAGGCACCCGTCACTCGATCGGATGGCCCTTCGATCGAACGGCAGTCCGATCGGATTGTCATTTGATTGAGGTGACCTTGTTCCAGTTTACCACTTTGAAAAATCACTAAGGGTCTATTTGGTATGGGGTAATGGAATGGACGAAGGAATGGAATGGACGAGGTAATGGAATGGACGAGAAAATGCAATGGATCGTTACCATTCCATGTCTTGTTTGGTTAGCATGTGTGAATGGAATGACATATTATTGTGTATTGTTCGGCAGGCAAGAAAAACGGAGTAATAAAATCAGCGGTGAGTGGTGGTGGTGGTCGGTAATAGTGAATGTGGGTGGTTATAAGTGGCGATGGTGGGTGTCGGCGGCGACGATGGGTGGTGGTGGCGGCGAGTGGCGAGTGGCGGTGCGGCGGTGAAAACGAGTGGTGGTGGCGGCAAGGTGGCCGTTGGTGGTGGGTGGCAGCAGCGGTGCTGGCAGCAGCAGTGGTTGGTGGTGGCGGTGGTGTCGACGATGGTGGTGAGCGGCGGCAGTGAGTGGCGTTGGCGGTTGGTCACAGATGTGGGTGATAACAGTGGCGAGTGGGTGGCGGCGGCGGAGGCTGTCGGGGTGAGCTGGTGGCGGGTGGCAGTGATGGCGTCGGTGATGGGTGGTGGTGGTACTGGGTTGTGGCGAAGGTGGTGGGTTGTGGTGTTGTTGATGAATGGTGGAAGAGGGGATGGAATGGAAAAAAAACATGGGGGTGGAAGGAATGATTTTGAGGGAATGGAATGACTTTTGGAATGGGTGACTCCATTCCATTGACCAACCAAACACCTTTTTTTCAATCCCTCATAATCATTCATTCCATTCCATCTCTCATTCCTGCATACCAAACACTACCTAAGTTTTGAGTTTAACGGTGACGGCATGGTACGTATTGAGACAACGAAAGAAACACTTAAAGGCTCAGTCTGTCTGATTAGATGGGAATCACCCCCTTTCGATCAGTGGTCTGTTCTTGACGATGTTCATGCCTGAATCCATAATCGGGCCATCTTCTCCAGCGATAATCTATCTCCAAGCCGACTCCAGACTATTCATCAAGTCTATAGCCCGTTTGGGTCTGGATTCCACCGTTTTAGACAAAAAGTTTAAGATGGTTTGAAGATAAACATGAAATCGACTGAAAATATTAGATTTAGTAAAGATTTGGTGCAAAAACACATGAAATTCCATAGATCTAAGTTAAAGCTTGACGAGAATGACATCACACTGCCGTTTGTACAAACCGTCGTGGTGACGTCATCCTCAATAGCTCATACCTTAGGGATTTCACGGTGAAAAGTGTGATTTTAAAGAAGAATCATGTAAAGAATAGTGTATAGATTGAACTTGTACAAGAATAAAGTGTAAAACATACCGAAATCGCCGAAAAAATGGAAGAAAAGAACTCGAGAGTGAGAGGGTGTGCGTCTGGATCGAAGGAGGCTGTCACATTAGTGAAGAACGATGTGACAGGTCTAATTTATAGTGTCAGAGAGGAGTTAAGGAAGTGTGGCAAGTGGATCGGATGGCTGTTCGATTGAATGGCCCTCCGATCGGATGGTCATCCGGTCGGATGGTCATCCGATCGGATGTCCATTCGGACAGTCCAATCCGTTTTGCAACTTTTCCGTCTTTGGTTCATTTTGCGAGTTAGATTAAGCGTTGCATTGCGTATTATTGTGTAATATCATCACATAACATTATTATTTAAATAACACAAAAGTTTCCAAGTTTACGTAAGTGTCAAGTCTCTAGTCTCTCGTTTAACCAAGTCTCAAGTTTCACGAGTCTCAAGAGTCAAGAACCAAGTATTAAGTCAAGTATCAAGAATCAAGCATCAAGTCTCAAATGTCTAGCATTAACTATCAAGAATCGAGCCTCAAGAATCAAGTATCAAGTATTAAGTATCAAGCCTCAAGAATCTAGAATTAAGCATCAAGAATCAAGTATCTAGAATTAAGTATCAAGCATCACCAAGATTCAAGTTTCATGGCATCAAGATTCCCAAAGTACCATAAGTGTCCAGTTTCACATAATATAAGGACTAAAATGGACAAAAGCTAAAAGTCTAGGGATGCAGGGCGTTACAGTCTCCCCTCCTTTAGGAGATTTCGTCCCTTAAATCTAAGAGGAAGACTGCTTGAAGAGCTGCGGATACTTGGCCTTCATTTCACTCTCGAGTTCCCAAGTTAATTCGGCGCCACGCTTTCCTTCACATCGAACCTTGACTATGGAAATTTTGATGCGCCTCAATCACTTGACACCTCGATCCATGATTTCGAGTGGTTTCTCCACAAAGTGTAAAGCTTCATTTATTTGCAAGTCTTCGAGGGGAACCTGCAGTTCCTCGTCGGCTAGGCATTTACGAAGATTAGATACGTGGAACACTGGGTGTACATTGTTTAGTTCTTGTGGCAGATCGAGTCGGTACACCACCTTGCCAATCCTTTCGAGTATCGTGAAAGGACCCACATAGCAAGGAGCGAGCTTTCCCTTCTCACCAAAACGTACTACTCCCTTCCAGGGAGATACCTTGAGGAGAACCCGATCACCAACATCAAATTCCAGAGGCTTACGCCTTTTATCAACATAGTTTTTTTTGCTGCTCCTAGCCTTGATCAAGTTATCATGGATCTGAAGAATCTTATTCGTTGTTTCTTGACTGATTTCATGGCCAGTAAATTGCTTGTCACCAACCTCATGCCAGCTGAGAGGAGATCGGCACTTGCGACCATATAACGCTTCGAAAGGAGCCATCTGAATACTGGAATGATAGCTGTTGTTGTACGAGAACTCAATCAATGGTAAGTGTACATCCCAGTTACCACCAAAGTTGATGATACAAGAACAGAGCATATCCTCTAGGGTCTGAATAGTACGCTCGGTCTGTCCATCCGTTTGAGGATTAAAGGTCGTGCTAAGATTCAAGTGCGAACCCATAGCGGACTGAAAAGTTTGCCAAAGACGTGAAGTAAAGTGACCATCACGGTCAGAGATTATGTCAAGATGTATACCATGACGGCATATAACCTCATCGGTATAGATTCTAGCAAGTTTCCCCACTTTATAATCTTTGTGAATAGGAAGAAAGTGGGTGGATTTGGTCAATCGGTCAATGATTACCCAAATACTATCATGACCAGTAAGTGTTCGGGGTAGTTTGGTTATAAAGTCCATAGCGATGCTATCCCATTTCCAAACATGAATTACAGGTTGCTCTAAGAGTCCTGAAGGACGCTGATGTTTAGCCTTCACCTTCGTGCAAGTAAGGCGTTTTGAGACGTAAGCAGCAATGTCCTTCTTCATACCAGACCACCAATAAGTCATACGCAAGTCATGGTACATCTTATCGGCACCTAGATGAATAGAGTATCGGGATTTGTGAGCCTCAGTCATAATGAGCTCACGAAGATTATCGCGATCCGGCACCCAGATGCGTTTGAGATAGTACTGAAGTCCATCAGACTTAGTTTCAAATTGATCCGTAGCAGCACCACGTATTTCAATAAATAGACTACCTTCATTAGCTGACGAATACTGAGCCTCGCGGATACAAGTATGAAGATTGCTAGATATATGATAACAACGAATAGTATTAACATGAGTCTTAAGACTAAGAGCATCGGCCACGACATTCGCCTTACCAGGATGATAGCGGATCTCGCAGTCGTAGTCGTTAAGCAATTCCACCAAACGTCGTTGTCGCATGTTCAGTTCCTTTTTGTTATAGATATGTAAAAGGCTCTTATGGTCAGTGAAAACTACACACTTAGTACCATATAGGTAGTGTCGCCAGATCTTCAACGCAAATACAACTGCACCTAGCTCCAGATCATGAGTAGTATAGTTCTTCTCATGTATCTTGAGTTGACGAGAGGCATAAGCTATAACCTTGTCCCGCTGCATGAGCACACAACCCAAACCACGGTTCTAGGCATCGCAATATACCACGAACTCATCATTCCTATCAGGGAGAGTAAGAACAGGAGTGTTACACAGAAGGGTCTTAAGAGTCTGAAAAGATTCCTCTTGCTCGGGACTCCAAGCAACAGGTCTCTCTTTTTGAGTCAAAGAGGTGAGGGGCACAGCGATCGTAGAAAAGTCCGAGATGAATCGGCGGTAATAACCCGCCAATTCTAGAAAAGAACGAATCTCAGATGCAGACTTAGGCGTACCCCAATTCTTCAAAGCTTTGATTTTAGAAGGGTCAACATGAATACCTTGCTTACTAACAACGTGACCAAGAAATTACACTTCACTAATCCAAAACTCACACTTTGAAAATTTAGCATATAAGTGTTCACCACGTAAAAGTTCAAGCATCAATCGTAAATGACGAGTATGATTAGCTCTAGTTTTAGAATAAATAAGAATATCATCAATAAAGACTATCACAAAGCGATCAAGATAAGGTTTACAAACACGATTCATAAAGTCCATGAACATAGCGGGTGCGTTGGTCAAGCCAAAAGGCATAACCACGAATTCGTAGTGCCCAGAACGAGTGCGAAAAGCAGTTTTGGGTACATCATCTTCGAGAACAAGGAGCTGATGATAACCAGATCGAAGGTCGATTTTCAAGAAAAAGGACGCGCCTTGTAGTTGGTCAAATAGGTCATCAATGCGAGGGAGAGGATAACAATTCTTAATGGTAAGCTTATTTAGTTCACGGTAGTCGATACACATACGAAACGAACCATCTTTCTTCTTGACGAAAAGCACCAGAGCACCCCACGGAGAGGTGCTTGGACGAATGAATCCCTTGTCGAGAAGTTCTTAAAGTTGACTGGATAGCTCTTGCATCTCGGAAGGTGCAAGTCGGTAAGGATCCTTAGCGACATGAGTCGCACCAGGTATGAGATCAATATGAAAATCAACGGATCTGGAAGGAGGAAGACCAGGAAGATCTTCAGGAAAGACATCAAGGAAATCACACAATACTGGAATGTCGCTTATGTTCTTTCCCTTGCCCTTTTGTTCCACCACGTGGGCCAAGAAGGCAAAGTTCTGTTTTCGTAAGCATCTATTCGCCTGAGTGCATGACATCAACTTCAGTCCTTTAGAAGGCCGGTCTCCATAGACGTGCAAAATATCACCGGACGAAGAGGTAGACGAACAAACGTCTCATGACAAGCAATTTCGGCATGATTCTTACGCAACCAATCCATGTCGATAATGACATCAAAACTACCCAATTGCATGGGTATAAGGTCAATAGTAAATACGTGGTCGTTAAGAGTCAAGGAACAACCACTAAGGATAGAATCAACTAGAATCGATTTACCATCAGCAATATCCACCGAAAACGACTTAGGTAACTTGGAGCGTGCACAATTTAAGAAAGACTCAAATTCTACGGACACAAAGCTTCTGTCAGCACCAGTATCAAATAGTATTGAAGCGTAAAGGTTATTGACGAGAAACATACCATTAACGACGTCATTGTCGTTACGAGCGTGATTAGCATTAAGATTGAATGCTCGTCCACGAGCGGCTGGCTGTTGCTCCTGGTTTAGCTGTCACACCCTGTCTTTTGCGGAAGCGTATGATGTGTGACTAGTTTGTTATCATTGCATTCAATCATAATAGACAACTACATGATCAAAACGATGTTCATCCATTCATGAAAATTTGAGTATTACAAATACTCGTTATTTAAGTTTTAAAAACACAACCTTCGTCTAGGTTACAATTCAACAAAAGTGGATGACATCTAAACTTGAAGTCTACTTCTAGCTATGACACTTGCGCCCAAGATCCATCCTGTCACCTGAAATACATGTAATTTTTGGAAAACATCAACATAAAGTTGAGCGAGTTCATGCGTTTTTGTATTTCACGTTTGTATACTTTGTATGAAAACATAGTGTGTGTCATGTATAATTCAAGTTTTTCTTGAGTACCCCACGTGCTCAAGTATAACTCCCGTTTTCTTGAGTACCCCACGTACTCAAGTATCATTCAAGTTTTCTTGAGTACCCCACGTACTTCAAGTATAAATAAAGTTTTCTTGAGTACCCCACGTATTAAATGATTGTTTATACAAGGGCATTAAGGCACGTGAGGACATAGGGAGCATTAGTATTTTCTCCTTCAAGGCATGTGAGGACATAGGGAGCATTAGTGTTTTCTCCTTTCACTGTGTCGATTACCCTCGACTGTGTCGATTAACCTCGACTGTGTCAATTTCCCTTGACTGTGTCGATTGCCCTCGACTGTGTCGATTAACCTCGACTGTGTCGATTTACCTTGACTGTGTCGATTAACCTCGACTGTGTCGATTTCCCTCGACTGGGACACCGAAGCACTCAAGAGGTCACATAAGGACCATGAGTGGGGCTCGGCCGTACCCGTTAGATCTAACCCTCGTCCCTAATTAAGTTTTAATGGCATCTCAATATCTAGTCTATGCTCACATGATCTAGTATTTTCTAGGCATTTCTTAAAGCACATCATACTCGGTTCTCGTTCTCACCAAGTGTGCTTCTCGCATTTTTATCACTTGTAAAAATTGTAATATTTGTAACATGTATTTCACCCCCGAGAGTTATAAAACCAAAAACAGTTAGAGAAAAGGGGGAGCATGAACTCACAACTTTGCGTTCCTTGCATCGTAAACTTCACCGGATTTGCTTAGCTAGCGTCGTGACCTAAATGTGTTTTATTAACGTTAGTCACTAGACTTGTGTCGCACAAGTACAAGTCACTATCTTTTGTGTACGTATTCTTGTGTTAAAAATAAATTATATTTTTAACTAAGTGTCTTACTTATATTATTTTCTCGAAAATAAATATAAGTATTTTGTATTTTGCACTTTGCACCCGAATTATGTATTTTGTCTAAGTATGTTGTATGTGTATTTTCAAGTCCTAATACTATATCATGCATAATACATACTACACACACACACTTAGCACAAAATTTGGTGATCAAAATATACATATATTTTTCCTCATAAATATACTTACTTAATATTTATTTCTTTGACATATAACACATTAGATCGTTCTCGAATAACATACTCGACATTTAGACACGCAAATTACAATTTATGTCATTTCAACTTAAATATCCAAAACTGGACTGTTTTCGAGCATTTTAATAAAATAGTTAACTTATTCCAAAAATTTCTAAATTTTTACAGAATATCTTAAACGATCCTAATATTATTTTGTAAAAATATCGGGGTCCAGTTCATTGCCAATATTTTATAAAAAATCATTTTCCGGACTGCAATCAGATTCATTACTTTCTGACTGCAGTCCACGGAATAATTCATTAAAAATTCATTGTAAGTCGGATTGAGGAAATTCTAGTGAGACAATTACTAAGACATCAGTGTCCATCTACAGTACCAATTTCATGACCTAGTTCTACTCAGGTTTCAAGTTATGATTAAAAATATAACACCCATTTACTGCTGTAAAAACTCAGCTTTAGCTGCTGTTACAAATTGGGTCTTTAAAAATAGTAAACGAAGTCCAAAAATTATGATTCCAGTGCCATTAGAACCGTATTTCATAATACATAAATCTAGACTTTAGAAAATACATTTTTCGTTTTGTTAAGGTCCTGTTACAGCCTGTTGATGTTGGCTGAAAATACAACTCAGCATGTTGTTTTTAGCTTTTAGTCTTTCTAACTCGTGTTCGATTGATTCCGTTAACATGTTTAGTGATCACAACAACATCAAACATCAATATTAACCAACAAATCATCAAGTAATCAACAACATGTTCAATACAACATCCTATTACAACATTACATCATGTAAATCTTCATATAAAGCTTTATGTTTGAATCTTTTATGTTCAAGTTTCTAGTTCTTTAGTGTTCTTATCCTTTTGACCATTAAACATCATTAACCACCAAAAACAAGATGAAGATGCAAGGATCTAAGTTCTTACCACTAGCTCAACGCTAGGGAAGTTCAAGTGTAGAAAAGTGGTGGATAAAAGCTCCTAGATGAGGTCCTTCCACTTCCAACGCTTCCAAGCTTCGTTGTATGCCTTCCAACACCTTCTAGTATCCTTAGAATGGAAGGGAGTTGAATGAAAAAGGGTGGTGGTATGGTGGTGGATGGAGCCGTGAGAAAGGGAGAGGGAGGAGGAGGTTGGGGTGTAGTGAAAGTGATGGAGGATGATCATGTGCTTAGTCTTGTGGTTTATAAGCAAGTTCCCCCAACATGCTTTTACCTCTTGGTTTCTTTGTCTCCTAAGGTACATACATATCAATTAAAGTTTTGCAAGAATATCCCAAGTGGGATTCCATTGTAACCGGCCCAACTAGGGGGGGGGGGGTATTGGTTAGTTTCTAACTTCTGGTTACAATTCTAGTTAGTTATAATCCAAGTATTAGTTAGGGTGTTATGTGTGTGGTTAATTTTCTAGTGTGTTAGGGTGTTCGGGGACCCTAACTAGCTTAGAAAAATAAAAACATTGCTTCTAGCAATATTTTTGTG